>JAJGOT010000343.1:472500-505000 GCA_022457155.1 Cladopsammia gracilis
TAAAGTCGTTATTTCCCTGGATTTCTTTCGCGGTTTGCTACTCAAGACAGGGATACTAATTAAGGAATACTCAGAAGCCGCTTTAGTGGGAAAAGAAGAGCCTTTCAGGGATAAAATCTTGCTTCGAGGAACTTCATCAAAATGCAGAAGCAATGCGGGGAGATGCCTTGTTTCTATTACGGATTTCAGAACCGAAGAAGCGGAGTTTTAAAACGAATTTCCAAGCAGTCTAGTGCTTTAAAGGTAAAATAAATCACACTTTTCGATGGGAGTTTATGTTGATATCAATTTTTGATTGACTTTTCCTTTGTGTTCTCTTAAGCTTTGGAGACCTGTTTATGAAACGTTCAAATTAAGTCGTGTTGTTATCTTGAATTTCAACGAGGAAAGCTCTGCCTTGATGCACAATAAATGGTACGTGTTCTGCTTTTAAACATAAATTAATGGAGATTTGAATAAAATTTTTCGAAAGAAGATTGTGTTGTCCGTTTTTATGTCTTTGTTCATTCATTACATAGATTAAAAAGCGATTTTATGTAAACAAAGCAAGACTTAGATTTTCTGTCTTCACTCCTGTCGCTTTATGCAAATATGTTTGTGTATTTTTGCAATTTTGATTTCCAAATCAGTTTCTCGGGCAATTTTTGACAAACAAAAACTGTATTTTATTCGGAAAGTAGTCGTACTAGTTATTCTAAACAGAGAAAAGTTGTGTACGGTCTAAATGTACTGTGCAGACGGTGGGGTAATAGTGTTTTTTAGAATTGCTAAAATTGAAAATAGCCCGTTCGTCAATCTTAATTCTTGTGCTTCCAACCTTTCACCTTAGTTAAATTTCACCTTGCTACGCTGTTAGGCTTGGCCTATCTATATATATATATATTACCTTTGTAGTATTGCATTCCCAGTTGACTCTATTGTTTTATGCCTCTTGTTTTCTTTGTTTTACGTCAGTCATGAGTTTCACAGGTTCTTACACCGAGGATGAGCCACTTTTCAATCGGCCTTCTCCAAGTCAGATCAACGTGAAATTTTCACCGCTAACTGGTTTTGAATTAAGTTTGGCAAGATATATTTTCTGGTAAAATCGATATTACCATGACAACGATAAACAAGAAACTTAGAAATCAGTAAAAGTGAAATTTAGCGCGTTTAAGATTTCGCATTGAAAATCCCACATAGGCATCTTAAAATATGGTATATGGCATATATATTTTGCAAGAATAAAAAAATTCTGTGTGTTTGAATTAAAATAAATCGCAATGACATTTCAAACCTTACTATTTGTGTACTGGTATTAAATTGATCGAGAGATTAACACTAGTTTTGTGAAATTGCTTAATGATAATGTCAAAAACGTAGCTTGATGTTATGTTTGTAAACCCTGAAAGTTTTGTTTACTTTCTCTTTTGCGATCTTGAAAATTACCTTTTTTCCTAACATCGCATCATGTGCAATTTTGCGGTAATTTTCGATTTTAATGGCTTTTGCAAAAATCTGAGAAACGGCTCGATGGATTTTTTTAAAACATTCACTGTGCATGCTTACCGATGTGCAAAATATTATCTGAAAGTTTCATTAGCATTGATTCGCTGGAACGCCTTTAAATTTAAAGATGAAGACGACGTACGAACCGGCCGAAAAAATAGCGTTATAAATTTACTTTTTTTTAAGTTATTCTCAGTAATGATTTCAAATCAACGCGCACTACGTTTACCTTTAAATCCCTCCGGCGACTATTGTGCTTGGAAATTCTTAATTTAAATCTCCGCTTCTCATCTCCCCGCATTGCTAAAAACGTACGAGGTTCCTCGAAGCAAGATTTTATCCCTGAAAACTCTTCTTTTTCAACTAAAGCGACTTCTGAGTATCTCTTAATTAGTATCCCTGTCTTGAGTGGCAAACCCCAACCAAAAAAAAGACTGTTGGATAATACATACATACATACATACATAAACTTTATTTTTTCTCGAATTTAAGAGTAGCTTTGTAGCTAATTTCTCCGAGTGAAAAATATAACAAATTACAAAATATACAATAAAAATATTCAATATCATTATAAAATACAATTCTGTGCAATATTTACAATTAACGGCTAAATAACGATAAATAACGACTTTAATTCAACGCTAATAAAAGCAAAAGATCCTGCAAGTAAAGTGTTTACCGAGCTGACGGCTGTGTAGTCTCGAAGATCCCGGATGTTGTGTGGCGTCATACGCGCATGTTTTGCGACGTCATACGCGCCTGCAAGCTAGCCTTGCGCGACACACATGCTACAGACACGCGCCCGCGAAACATTCCGCAAACCGTGACCATGAAAAATGACGAGCATAGGTTCTATGAGTATGGGGCTTCGCAGCCGGGCCTTCGGCCCGCGAGTGCCCGAGGGTGTCCGCTTGAAACAGGTCCCGCTCACGCAATGGGTGAAGGCCAGGGGGAAGGGGGCAGGATTCTGCAAAGTTTTCAAAATCGAAGTCATGCATACTTGTGTTGAAAACAAAGTTTTCGAAAAGCACAGGACAGAAATTTACAGATAATTTGCTTTTAGAAAGAAATGCCATACCTGCTGTTTAGTGGGGTTTTGTTGATCAAGTTACGAGTGAGTTTTCTGAAGTAATAAAGTTGTCGCGATGCTGCGAGAACTCGATGACGGCAATCATGTCCAGGACATCACCAACCAAACAATTAGGTTCCAAACGGCTCAACTTATAAGTTAGAAAAGCTCCTAAACTCTTCCAAGTTTCTAGTTATTACTAGCATGCTCTGAAAGGAAGGTCTAAGATTCACTGGCAAAATTTACAGACTGACAAAACGAGAAAGCGTTCTACTTTTCCAGGTTTCTGCTTTCGCGTGACTGCTGCTGATGGCAATAACTCTGACCAAAAGCTCATCTCCCCTTTCTTGATTTATAAAAATCTGCGCCCAACTCGATATGATAAAATAGGCACTTCATACGAAACAATGATTTATTTGATGTGTAACAAGATCTGTTTTATTGATATACCAAAAATCACAATGACACAGGAGCAATTGTTATGACACGAATGTGACAGAATGGCCTCAATAAAAATAAAATTGATGCTAAAATGTTCTTGACATGAAAAAAAAAATGATAAACTTGTTATTTTGTCACATTCGGTTAGACTGGTACAAAGGTTCTTAGGTTGATTGTCAGGCTGTTTCAGTATTTAGAGGTCATAACTGTGAAGGAGCGATCGGCTTCCCTTTCCCTAACACAGCACGGTATTACACGGCTTACACAGCCGTGAGTTATTCTACTGTGCTGCTCACTGTTGAGCATTAGCATGCTCTTTATATTTGGCACACGTTTACTGTTGATATACCTTACAACAAAATCACAATCCAAATCAACATCTCTTGCATGGAACAAAAGTGTTCGAATTATATCAGGGTCTGGAAGGGGGGGTCTGGATCACGAATCACGGGCTATTTTTATGTAAATTCCCGAATCACGAAGCTTGTTTTTGTCATTTCCCGAATCACGTAGTCTGTGAAATTTTTTTCTGCATATATCCTATTTCTATGCTGTAGCGCCTTTAGTTTTTCGAAAGAAATCCACTACAGGATTTTCTTTAAGGCCTTTGCCTCGGGCGACTTCATAAATAGCTGTAAATTTGTAACATGTAAATTTGTAAAATGGGTCTTGAAGATGTGGAAATCCTTGCGATTTTCTGCGATGATAATTGGAACATCGATTTTTTTTTTTGTGGATGGACCGGCTACTCACTGTACCAGATTTTGGAGTCAGGAAAAATGAGACCAGATCTTTAAGGCTCGTTTACACATGTGATTTTTGATGCGATTTTTGTCGCACTTTCCAATGCAACTTTTGTCGCAAGTGTAAACTAGCGGCGATTTCCTTTGCGATTCGGGTGCGATACCCGGGGGGACTCCCATATAAAAATGACATGGGTGCTCGTCATACCTTTTAGGGGCAAAATTTGTAGATTGGTACCGCTTAGGGTACTAAAATCTAAAATAACCACCGTTAGAATTATCGCGGTACCTTTTAGGGTATTGAGCCGAAAAATTGACAGAATAATTATGACGTGTTGTTTTAGAATTGGTACCTCTTAGGGGTAAAAATTATTTTGAGCCACGCCAATCAAACAAAATTCTGGTACCTTTTAGGGTGTTTTTCAAAATTTCCGACGAGACCCCTATCATCAGCACCTCTGCGACATCGCGCGACAAATCGCGCCCAAATCGCACTGAAATCGCCACCCGTTTACACATGCGATTTGAAGATGCAACTTGCGCGCGACAAAAATTGCATCGACAAGTGCGACAAAAATTGCACAAAAAATTGCCTGTGTAAACGGGCCTTAACTGTGGAACTGATCTCATTACTCGCCATAGCATAGAGATAGACAATAAACAAACAGAAAGTCGAAAACAGGACGATCAGGTCCAAGTACAGTAGCTTCCCACTCGTGGCCCATAATGTAACCACGTATAAAATGACACATGTGCTAGTCTTAAACCGCCCGTTGTGACATGGCATGAGAGTTAAGAAGTTTTTGACAGGTCGCTATAAAACACGACAAAATTGTGAGTGTGAATTGATACGGGCTAAAATATTTGAATTTCACAGAATTTTGTCGGTGGAAATCACGAATCACGAACCACAGATAAAGCAAATCCTGCATCACAGCGGATATAGTATTCCCGAATCACGGCTGGATTTATTTTGTATTCCCGAATCACGCGCTCAATTTTGGTTAAATCCCGGATCACGCAGAACCCCTTCCAGACCCTGTTATATTTCCGCCAAAATTCAATATATGGGAGTACAGTGTAGTGGTCACGGTTGAGTAGCGCTACAGTATAAGAAGTTAGTTAGAAGACATCTGAGTCCAAGCTCATCAAGTTGCGAATTGTGCGAGAAAAATTGAAAAATGTCACCCTATGTGCATTAAGAGGCCGTCTCTGTCATACCGTTCCACTTGATCTCGGAGTCAGAAATAGTTTTGCTTCATATTATTACCATCAATACTAATAACTATTCTTACCATTAAAATGCAGTTGAAATGAGCAGAAAGTTTATTTTACTCCAGTTGTGAGCATTTCAATGCTAGTGTACCGTAAACGAGTTTGTTGTCATCAGTAGTCTCGCAAACTGTATTCACCCGACTATTAAAAAACGTCGCCAGGCGACGTCGGGACGGTGACAATTCTAAGTGGACGTTAAGGAAGGGGGGGGGGGGGGGGGGGGTTGGGGGGGGGGGGGTTGGGGGGGGGGGGTCTGACTGACCCTAACGTCCAGTGAAGTTAAGCGGGTACTTGTGAATATGTCGACGGCCCCTTACGTGACACAAATTTCTAATGTAGACTTCTGCCTTGTTGTCGAATTCTTGTCACTGCTGCGCATTTATCGATATTTACGTTTAAATTTAGTAAAATTGAAAACTGACACAATGTAGGTCTTAACACGATATATCGCTTCTCTTTTGTTTTCTTGCTATAAAAACACAAGTTTTTGCGGTACTTAACCCAAAAGCTAAGTGAAAATATATGTCACTCACCTTGCTCCTGACCAGTGCTCTATAAATAACTTTTCCCGTCGAATGACTTGGCGGTTTCAAAAACAGTAAGAGATAATATTTGCCTCTTTAACATGAAATACCAAAAGGAATCACTAAGATGAACATAGTTTTGCACATAATTCTGGACCGAGTTCTAGAGGACAAACGATGAACGATTCGCTCTTGCAATGGCTTGTGTAATGTTTTCAAAGTTGCGTTCGACTGCACCGCATTTTGTGTATTTTTGCATAAATTAAAAGACAAATTACAATAAGCATGCTTTTTGAAAAGTCCTCGCACAAAATCATACACACGTTCTTATACGCACTTTAGCCTCGCCACATTTACAGTCCTTGGTTTTTCCTACTCTTTCTATTCTTTTTAATAAGAAAATGACTATAAAACCATTGTATTCTGACAAGTGATCAGGATCTCCCCCACCCCCCCCCCCTCCCGATATCCCCCACTCTATTAGAAGAAGGAGCTGACCATAAAATGCAAACAGGATATTGCACTGAGTCTAATCTTATTTTCAAGCTGGTAATTTTTAGGCTTATCAGATAGGCGGTTAATTTTGTATAACCACCGTACCCCTGAAAAGGGTGTGTCCCTTTTGAGTAAACTTTAGTGAATTTGGTTATGACCACTTCTCTAAAACAGAATACCCTGTGGCTTTGTGATCCTGTTCCTAAGGAGCCAGAGGACGACGTTGCATGGCCTGAATCTCTTAAACCCTAAAAGACCCTAAGATACCCCGTTTTAAAGACAAATTGCTTCTGACTATGCCCCGACCGCTGGCACGTTGCCTTTAAGACCATCTCTTTGTGGCAGACAGGCAGATGCAGAGAAAATTGGGCTATCGGAAACGAGAGAGACTGGAAATTAATGGAAGTGACCTGGGGAGCGTAAGGGCGCAAAAAAGGTCTTTTTTCGCCGTTTTCTCGACCTTTCTTCCTTTGTGCTCAACTGCATCCTTTTCTTTCTTTCGTTCCCTCACAATCCTCTATTCTGGAAATGCCTGCTGAGGGCGCCATCCTGACTACAAACGAAGTTTAACCCTCGGACGTACACCCAAGGAAACTAATACATCCACCGTGGCACAATGGGGGAGAGTGGGTTTCAACCCCCCGCCCCTTCTTGGGTTTTTGGGTGTTACAATGTCTTGAAAAGATTTCAACCTTAATAGGCCATTTGCACGATGGCGTGACTACAACTACCAGAATTCATTTCGTTTTTCCTTTAAATTTTGTAATCCCAGTGAGGTTTAAATAACAATGGCCCTAATTTGCACTACAAAACAAAAAACTGAAGGGTTGTGGTAGTTGTAGTCATATGACGTCATCGTGCAAATGGCCTATTGTGGGATTAGCCCTTAATCCTCTTCCTTGGCAACCACGCTCGTGTAATATAGCTTAGTGTTTTGTGCAATACCTTCAGTTGACCTAAGGCCTTGAATACTACACTTGGCCCCCTCTGTTCGATTCGCCTTCGATAATCGCACATTAATAGTTAGCCTGTGTTAAAACATTATGAGATATGGTCCTGCAGGGGATCTGCAATGTCATTTATCTTGGCCGCCATCTAAGATTTTACTTAAAATTCAAATTTATCGGAACAGCGCGGAAATTGAACATATTTTATGTTAGAATTTTAAAATATGATATAATTAAGCATTTTACTGCTTTTTTGCTAGCATGTTATATTTTTTATCACGTTACATATGGCGTCATGTCCCGTTACCATAGCAACTGATTCTAACCAAACCTTGCCGAATCAACAAACAACCACAAAAGTCAAAAAAAGGGAGGAAAAAAATTAGCTCTTGACGAAAAATTTTTTTCGGAAATAAGAAATTCGCCGACACATTTTTGTTGAATATATATTAGCCTACTAGCTTCTGTCCAAATTTGAGGAAAATCGAACAAATTCCCTTTGAGTTGTAGCTCTTTAAAGTGTCCCCTAGAAGCGTAAAATTA
This sequence comes from Cladopsammia gracilis, assembly GCA_022457155.1. Lineage (NCBI taxonomy): Eukaryota > Metazoa > Cnidaria > Anthozoa > Scleractinia > Dendrophylliidae > Cladopsammia > Cladopsammia gracilis. The sequence continues at coordinate 480,026 of JAJGOT010000343.1, forward strand.
ACTTTGATAAAACGGCGCTTAGAAAAAAAAAATCGCATAACGTCATACCGTCATTTCTCCGTCAATTTTCGCTATTTTTCGATAATTTTATTTGATGAAAGTTCATTCTGTGAACTTTATTTTGACGCTTAAAAAAATCGATAAAATGGTCGATCTGAAGGTACTCTGTAACCTTAAAGAAGTGGTCATAACTAAATTCACTAAAGTTTACTTAAAGAGGACACACCCTTTTCACGGGTACAAGGGTTACCGGCAAGACTGACCGCCCATCTAATAAGCCTCATGGAAAAAAAATACTGGCCTGAAAATAAGAATAGACTGCAATATCATGTTTGCATGAAACATCACATGGGGTTTGAATCTTTTTGTCAGTTCTTTCTTCCGATAGAGTGGGGAATATCAGGGAGCGAGGGGGGAGATCCTGATTACCCGTCAGAATACAATGGTTTTATAGTCCTTTCCTTATTGAAAAAGAATAGAAGGAGTAGAAAAAAACAAGGATGGGACTGTAAATGTGGCGAGGTTGAAGTACGTTAGTATCAGAACGTGTGTATAATTTTGTGTCCAGACTTTTCAAAAAACGTGCTTATTTTAATTTGTCTGATCTTTTAATTTATGCAAAAATGCACAATAGTGTAACGCAACTTTGAAAACATTACACGAGCCATTTCAAGAGCGAATCGGTCATCGTTTGTCCTCCAGAATTATGTGCAAAACTATGTTCATCTTAGTGATTCTTTCTGGTATCTCATGTTAAAGAGAGTTACTGGTTTTGAAACCGCCAAGTCATTCGACGGGAAAAGTTATTTATAGAACACTGGTCAGGAGCAAGGTACCTAGCTTTCGGGTTAAGTACCGCAAAAAATGTTTATATAGCAAACACAAGAAAAGCGATTTATCGTGCAAAAACCTACATTGTATCTGTTTTCAATTTTACTTAAATTAATATCGATAAATGAAGTGACAAGAATTCGACAACAAGGCAGCAGTCTAGAATAGAAATTTGTGTCACGTAAGAGAACTGCAACAGAAAATGGCGAACTTTAGTTCAAACTCATTACTCAGTATCGCATTGTGCCACATGCTTTATTGAATAATTCAACAAAATAGTTCTTAGTCTTTGCCTAGAACGAGTATTTAGGTTTTGCCTAGGTGCCACATGTGAGAATTTTGGGAAGTTTAAAGTCGCTATTTCATCCAGTTCGTGTAAAAACCCAAACTATTAAGTTCCACTGTTGATTCAGACGGTCGAACTTTACATGTGCCAAACCTAATTCGTGGCGAAAAGAAATATCATCCTTACTGCTTAAAATAGGGAAATAAACCAAACAAAGTATAATTCACTAAGCATGGAAATTCTTGTTTTGATTTTAGTATGCTTTGTACTGTTCTGGGAGACAGCCGAGGAGATCGTGATCGTGATATTTGGACAAATTAAAGTAACGCCATAAATTTTAAAATACATGACAATTTTCTTATGGATATAAAGAAAAGCAACTTTTTAGAAGATCGATTTAAGCTGCCTAGTTTCAGAATCTACAACTTGAATGCTGGTAACCGTCGTTACGCTTCTGTGAGTTCTGTCTGCAAAGGCGCGAATACCCACTCAATAGCCAATCAGAAGCGCGTTTATATTGTGAAGTTCGACGTATGAATCGAGGTCAATCTTTTGCCGTTCTATCGACAAGCTCAGTCGAATAGAACGGCATAGTCGACCCAAATACAAAAGTGCCGTTCCTAATTGATTCTTACGTCGAACTTTACATTCTTACATGTGCCGAACCAAATGCAGAAATTATGTTAACGTATTTTTCAATATAAACGCGCTTCTGATTGGCTATTTAGTGGGTTTTCGCGCCTTTGCAGACATAACTCACAGAAGCGTAACGACGATTACCAGCATTCAAGTTGTAGATTCTGAAACTAGGCAGCTAGCACATGTAAAAGTTCGACGTTTGAACAATTTTATGATCGGTATTTATTCATGCAAAAAATGTTTTCAACATCTCGAATTTACGATATAAAAACAGGTCTTTGATTGAAAGTGTTTTAAAAAGCATTCAAAATTAGAATCTACCAATGTATTTATGTAGCGCTACCATAATTGCTTTTTATATCATCGACCGTCCATTACAAGGCTACACAGTATTTCCACATAGGGTAATATTTTAAAGTAAAAAAATCCAAACGGTCAATTGTCATTTAACCCTTTAAGCCCTAAGAGTGATCAGCAACAAATTTCTCCTTATAATATCACCATGCCTTATCAATCAAAAAGGTCATAACAATTAATGACATGATCACACAAGATGAATTCTCTTGATCGATATCCAAACAATTTCTCCCCTCTACTTCTATAGGAAATATATAGGGACAAGAAATGATAATTTGAATTTTGATATTAAAGGGTTAAGGTGGCTCCCTATAGTGTTGTACCCGCGCGCCAGCCAGCTTTACTCACTTTCCGCGCACTCACACGAAAAGTCCAACCAAAAATTAACAACAGATTTTTTCGCGTTTCCTAAGGTGAATTTCTCTAAGTTTGAGATGCAAAAGCTAATGTCCGCATATTCTTTTTCGAAAAAATCAGTCAGACTGTTCCAGTTTAATAGCTAAATATACGAAGTCCTGTGATATCGGGGGAAAAAACTTCTAAACGATCCCATATTTTTTCTTCCAAATTGTTGTCCGTCATTATATCCAAAAGATAGCAAACTTACAAAAATCACAAAAGGAAACTCAAAATATTAAAATAAAATCAACTTTTGGAAAACATTTGCCATTGCTAAGGCCCAGTTCAAACGTCGAACTTCACATGTGCCGAACCTAATGCAAATTAGCAAGAACAATAGATTTTGCTCATTTGCATTAGGTTCGGCACATGTGAAGTTCGACGTTTGAACTGGGCCTAAATCTCGTGAACCAAAATTGAAAGACAAAAAAAATCAGGCGTTGTATCGTTATTTATTTATTTATTTATTTTTTGTATCGTTATTTATGATAGTTTGTGTAGGTGCTTTAGTTAATATGCTAAGGAGCCACCTTAAAATAAATGATATTCTAATTATGATTTATTACAATCATAAGCGTTATTTCTCGGCTGGACCACTTACTCCATTTGATTTACTTCTTCGACCTCCGCGGGCGACACGTGGAACAGTTTGATCATCTTTCCGATCCAGTCCACGTCGGGTATGAGACATTTCCCGGACCAATTTTTCATTTCTCATTTTATTTACCATTTCGACCTCGGCGGGCGAGACGTTGAACAGTTTGATGATCTTTGGATCCAGTTCGCGTGGGATACCAGGCTTTCCTTGACCTGCAGGGTAACACAGTTTTAAGTTCAATTGTATGTAATCTTAATAACGTTAAAGTTTTCAGGGCAAATATTAAACAGATTCTGCTAAATAGAGGGATAAGGGAAGTAAAAAGCAACAGGTTACCCGACACGCCCGGAGCTGGATGAGATGTTTGTCCATCTCAGGAATACCCCAAATGTGTCGCTGAAACTCATTTATTCACCAGGCCCGGTTGTTCGAAAGTCGGTTAACGCTAAACCAGGATCAAAACTTAACCGAGCATTTCATTTCTGTTGTTAAAAATGTTTTCAAAAGCTAATTATAAGTTACATGCAAAAAAAAGTCAAAGACAAAACAAAAAGGCAAAACTACTTTGGAAAAATCTCCATTGATTAATTATTTAGTAGAACAAGGAGCAAAGGACCGCGAACGAAAATGCTGTAGGATACGTAGGATCTTTAAACGATGGGATCAGCCAAAAATAGTAATACAAACAAAGTAAGCATAGCCGATACTGCGTAGAACATTTAACGGTTGTTGTCTCGTTAAATGTTATACTTAGTATCAGTTTTGCTTTTTTTTTAATTTTAATTTTTGCATTTTACAAAACCAAGCTTACAAACAAGATATATTACAAGTACAAACAAAATCAACAACAACAAAAAAAAAGAGAGAGGGGGTAAATAAGAGATTGGATTTTTAATTAGTTTACAGATCAAGATTTATTCGACTTAAGAATAGAGTTCAATTCTATATTTGTACATTACTTTTTTTATAAAATCAGAGATCAGTAATGAATCATTCTGGAATTTTCTTTTATAAATGTAGTAACGCAAAAACAGTGGAGTGTAATTTAATTTTTTCTGTAATACATCAGATACAGTAGATAGCCCAAATAAAAATTCCTCAGTGTTAAGATTGAATGCAGTGAGTTGTATTAAACCATTGCAACATCTTCTGAGCGAAAGACACAGTGAACTGACAACTTATAAAGCTGTGATCAATAGAATCCTTTTTTCCACAATAAATACAATCACTATCTTCCTTAATCTTGAACCATAAAAGTTCCATCTTGGTCACAATAATTCTATGAATGAATTTAAAATAAACCTCGCGTAATTTGTTTTCTACACACATTCTATGAACTGATTGGAAAATTTCTTTCCAGCATATGTTCTCGGGATTGATCGGGATTAATCCACCGTTTAGGTCCGGTTTGTGGATTTGTACGTAATTTATTGACAAGCAGCCAGTAAAAGTCCTTTGATTTTGTTTTTAATAAGTTTATATTATTATTTTCATCGAGAGGAAAGCAAGTTAAGTCATCGTTCATTATATTTCCATCAGAAAAAGCTATCAGTTCTCTACCTTTTTGTAAAAGATGGTTTGGAATAGCGCTGACAACTTGATAGTACTGAAGAAAGTTGGTCTTTTCCAAAGAATATTTAGATTTAAATTCATTGAATGGAAGGATATTTCCATCACTATCCAAAAGGTCCACAACCGTCTTAACTCCCTTACTAAACCATTCATGAAAAAAGAAAGGCTTTGCTCCAATTAATATCTCTTTATTATGATAGAGAATCGTATCACGCGAGTCTGTTTTACCATATAGAGTTTTCAGTTCATCGAAAAAGAGTAGAATATCCTTACAAAAGCGAGGTATGTATTCAAAGTCTTTCGCTCGATAGTTGCAAGATAGTAAAAAGTCAAGGCCACCACATTTCTTAAAATAGTAGTCCGGGATTGTCTTCCAATTGAGATGTCCTTTCTTTAAGAGTCTAGGAATCCATGCTAGTCGTAATGCGTTTATCATATTTTTCATATCAATCATACGTAATCATACATAATCCTGATATAGACTCGTCCTTTTTATCTTGTCTTGTTTGTTTTTTCCATAAAAATTTAAAAAGGCGACCTTGCACATTTCCTATAAACTCTTTCGGAACATCGATGTTTGAAGCAGAGAATATCAGCGGTGACACACCTAGCGCCTTTATGATCAAAACTTTTCCAAACAACGTTAAGTCTCTAGATCTCCACATATCTAAATTTGTTTGAAGTTTTTGGACTTTAAGATCAAAGTTATGCTTGTTATTTCCTTTACTATCGCAAGAAAAGAAAATTCCTAATATTCTCGTTCGGTTATCAACCCATTTTATACTTAATGGTTTGTCTTTCTGGTTGGCTAATTTGCCTAGCCACATTGCTTTAGTCTTTCCAATGTTTAGTTGTAGCCCTGAAATTTCACCAAAAGATCTTATAAGTTGCAACCCATTTTCCACTGATATTAAATCAGAACATAAAAGGTTTGTATCATCTGCAAACTGACTCAGCTTAATTTCATTTCTCAACAAATAAATACCATGGACCTCATTACTTTGGCGAATTTTGTTAGACATTATTTCTGCTGAGAGAATAAACAAATATGGGGAGAGTGGGCAGCCTTGCCTCACTCCAGTAGAAGGTTTTATCCAGTTAGTTGCGAAACCATTGTTAACTGCTGCACTTTCGATCTCGCTATAGAACACCTTGACCCATCTTCTTAGGCCTTCTCCAAAGTTTTACACTTTTAAAGAATGTTGTATACAGGACCATTCCAATGTATCCAAGGCTTTACGAAAATCCAGTGACAGAAGAATACCAGGGATGTTGTCTTTGTTAGTTTGCTCCACCTGGATCAGTTTTGCTTACTTTGTTTGCATTACTGTATTTGGCTGATCAGATCTCTTATAGATCCTACGTACTCCAGCAACATTTTCGTTCGCGGTCCTTTGCTCCTTCTTCTACTATTGTATTATTTAGGACAGTAGATTTTTCAGATCCGATATGCTGCTCATTTTTAACATGTTTTTGGCCACGTATCCACTGAAGGATGGTTTGTGTCTATCCTCACTTTCTTTATCGCGACATCGACATGGCATTTTTAAATTTTTTGCCCATTGCTCATTGTCACGCGCTGTGACGTTGGCCGATTGGCAAACATTTAAATTCGAGCTCATCTGAGGTCATCACCAGGTGCAATTTGGTAGTCAAATTGGCGTTCGCGCTGCTTTTTCTATCTTTTTTGCTGCTGTCCACGGTTGCATTTTGGCTTTCAGTTTGGGCTCTATCATGTCGTTGTCGGGTTAAATGTTCTAAGTAGTATCAGCTTTGCTTACTTTGTATTAATTATTTAACTGGAAGCAAAATTGATGCTAACCCTGGGTTAGCTTAACCCGCGCATTGAACAACCCGACCTTGGGTGGGTGGGTGGAGCTAAAGTTTCTTTTCTAACTAAATTACACGACGGCAGAGACAGACCAGGCCTTAACCACCGACATTCATATCTGAATCCCTAACCCTGGATGGCGCTACATAATTTATTATTTTTATTATTATTATTATTATTATTTTTTTTTTTTAGTAACACTTTTACGATATTTTATGGATTGTAATTATTGAAATTTTTTTTAAGTAACACTTTTACGATTTTTTATGGATTGTAATTATGAATATTTTTAGCATTTTAGTAGGTTAATAATTGTAATTATTTAAAAAAAAATTAATAAAGTTAATTGTTTAAAAGTTAAAAATTTAATAAAGTTAATTGTTTGATGATGATTATTATTATTATTATTATTATTATTATTATTATTATTATTATTATTATTATTATTCGATTCTCTCCAGTTGCCGGATGTTCTACTGAGTAATGTTTATTGTGTCTCAGCCACTTCCCGTAGCTTAGAGACACAACACTTTCCGCAACAAGTGCGCAGTTCCAAGAATGGCCGATATTTGTACACTTCCAAGGAAGTCAGGTACAACTAACTTGTCAAACCAGGTCTTTGCACCATTCGATATGCTTCCAAGAGCACCAATCACGATCGGTATTTTTGTGACTTTCGAGGCTCCATGAATCCTTCTAATTTCAAATGCTAGTTCCTGGTACTTTTATTATTATTATTATTATTATTATTATTATTATTATTATTATTATTATTATTGTTATTATTATTGTAATTATGAATATTTTTAGCATTCTAGTAGGTTAATAATTGTAAACGTGAAATTATTTGAGAATTTTTTTAATTAATTGTAAACGTAAGATTGTTTGATTAATAAAGATTATAGGTATTAATTTAAAAAATATATATTATTATGTAAATGTGCGAATTTAGATTTGACATTGACTTTGATATCGAAAAAGGACACGCAAATATTCATAAATAAGGCATTGAGAACACTATTTTTATTTTTTTGGTAATTTTCTTTTCTAATTTTTGGTGATTTTTCTTAGTAAGATGAGGTTTTGTTAAATTCATAAGTCAACATAACCAGACATAAGTTATGTTAGGACACCCAGGACCCTAGGTTGCCAAGGATTTACAGTGTTTTACATAAAATTAAAAAAAAATGTGCGTTTTATTATTATTGTTATTATTATTATTATTATTATTATTATTATTATTATTACGTATTAGTATTACGTGTTAATAGTACGTATTATTATTATTGTTAAAAAAATTATTATTATTATTATTATTATTATAACCACTACCCATCGGGAATAAAGCTGCTGTTACCCGTAACCCGTAACCCGTAACCATCACCCGTAACCCGTAACCATCACGAGTTTTACTTGTTGGATCGTTCTCTACTTTCTGCAACAAATTTCTTCAAGTTACACAACAAAAATATGTGTAACATGGCTCTTCCAACTTATTTCACCATATTCGCAATCCATCAATGAACCAACAACACAATCGATCAACCAATCACAGCTCAGCATGGATGTGACGTTTCACTGAAGTGCGCCTTATGCGCTTTTGTTACGTGTGACATCACCTTAAGGGAAGTATTGAATGTGAATATTCCAGCACGTTAAGGGAAGTATTGAATGTGAATATTCCAGCACGTTAAGGGAAGTATTGAATGTGAATATTCCAGCACCTTAAAGGAAGTATTGAATGTGAATGCTCTATATTTTCAGTTAACAATTAAGGTCACTTTTTAAATTATTCATTCATTCATTCATTCATTTATTTGCCATTAACCACTTAAAATATATATAATAATAATAATAATAATAATAATAATAATAATAATAATAATAATAACAACAAACAATACACTAGACATTTATGAACTTAAAGACGATAGACTACAAAATGTTTACGGTGGTATTGACAAGGAAGCCTATATAGAAGCCGGGGGGCTTATGAACTATAGGCTTCCTGACAAGATAGGGTACATCATACGAATTATGGGGACAGCATGAAATATAAAATGTATTATTTTAAAAAGAAAAGGAAAACAGAAGTATGTAGCTCAACAAAGAGTATTTTTGACTAGGAAAGAAGGTATTTTTTAAGTCTTTTGCCAAACAAACGGATGCGTTCAATGTTTGATGCTTTCAAAGTTAATTCTTTTTCTCAGCCCAGTGACCAATCAGCCCGGCGTTTAATTATAGCTGCTGTATCATAAAGTGATTGGTATAAGCCCAACATTATACTCTCGCGCCGCTACCCATCTATACAAATCGGTATGGAGAGAAAATGTGGAGTTAGGTCTAAGGAGTCAATGCGACGGCAGACATCTAAGTGATCGACGAATTGCATAATAAACCAAAAATTAATATCATTACTTACCACTTTGAACATTCACAATGTTCCTTTGATATTCCACTTTGACACCACCGGGCAGTGAAGACAAATCAATGAGTTCTTTTGGCAATAGTGTGGTATTCAGCATAACCTCGTTAACTGACGGAAAGAAGGCATACTTATGTAAAATGCTTTTCTTCTGCCAGTCGTCCCAGAGTAGGTCAACCATGGCATGGTGAAGAAAGAACTCTGGAGCGGCAGCGGCATTATACGTCATCATCGTGCCGCCGATGGCAAAATGGACACCCTCATGAAGAATAACACGGAGGCCGATCTCGAAAAGGGTGAAGATAGAAGGTGGTATATTTAAGACCGCTTGCACGTCTGCCTTATTTGGACTTGCATGGAATTCCCGTCTTAAGCATTTTTTGTTGGTTACATTACAATCAATTTCAGGTGGCACCAAACTCCATGCATCCTCGCTAAAAGGACCCGTCTGGACGCAGGACGATTGTCCAATACCGTTACCACCAAAACCACTGTTTGAACTGCACCAGACGCCAGAAGACGACGTATCGAAAGGATTATCGGAACTCCAATCCCAGAAAGGAACTGTGATACCGCAATCGACTCGACGGAGGACATTTTCATATTGTAGCAGAAACCAGCGATGCCATGGAAGAAAGAATTTTTTCTGGTGAATGTCTGACGCTGGAAAAGTTGAAAATTTACATTGTATGTAAATAACATGTAAATAACATGCAACGATACTGTAAATGATAATTTGCATGCTAATTTCCTTTTTACATGCTATTGTCAAACCTGTAAATAACATGTAAATATTTTGAGTGAAACATGTAAATTCAAGAGAAGATCCTGTAAATAACATGTAAATCGAAAAAGGGAGCCTGTAAGGAACCCTGTAAATAACATGTAAATCGGAAAAGGGGGCTATTATGTAAATAACATGTAAATATAAAAAGAATGTCTGTAAGGAACCCTGTAAATAACATGTAAATCGAAAAGGGGGGATATCACGTAAATAACATGCAAATCGAAAAAAAGGAGCTATCCTGTAAATGACATGTAAATCGAAAAAAGGAGCCTGTAAGGAAACCTGTAAATAACATGTAAATCGAAAAAGGGGGCTATCATGTCAATCGAAAAAGGGGGACTATCATGTAAATAACATGTAAATCGAAAAAGGGGGCTATCCTGTAAATAACATGTACATGTAAATCGAAAAACAGGCTGTAAGGAACCCTGTAAATAACATGTAAATCGAAAAGGGGTGCTACCATGTAAATAACATCTAAATCGAAAAAGGGGGGCTATCATGTAAATAACATGTAAATTGAAAAAGGGGGCTATCAAGACCCTGTAAATTGAAAAAGGGTGTTGTCAAGACCCTGTAAATAACATGTAAATTGAAAAAGGGGGACTATCTAGATCCTGTAAATAACATGTAAATTGAAAAAAGGGGGCTGTCTAGATCCAGTAAATAACATTTAAATTGAAAACGGGAGGCTATCTAGATCTTGTAAATAGAAAAATAGAAAAAAAAAGAAAAATATATTTTATTTGTCAATGCTATGTCTTTAACTGAAAAACATTTTTGCGACACCATACCATAATTTCAGGACCTTACTGTTTAGACAAGTACAGCTGTTAGTCTAGCAATGCAATAGTCCCAATTTGTTTCGATTTAATGCTGGTTCCTTATTATCACATAAAATATTCCATGCCACAAAAATTAATACACTAAGTCTTGTCGAAAAAAGATCATGAACATCTGTGGTCCCGGCCAATTGGAGAGACAAGTCAACATCAATAATAAGTTACATCAATAACTTTCGTCCAATTCGATCAGTCATAGATTCTTGTGGAAGTTGAAGCAAGTTTTTAACATCACTTAATGAACCACTGCAAGTTATCGCAAGTTGCTGTCACTACTGTTTACATTGGTTTGGGTGTATGTGCGAGACTACATGTACATTGAAAAGGCTTGTTTACAACTTGGAACAACTTGCATCTAGACATATACTTGCAGTCAGTCTGGCCAGGGCTTAAGTGGGTATTTTTCTGCCTGTGACTAAATAATATTAAGGTAAGTTTTAACAAGAATTTGTCAAAATATATTTTCATTTGTCATGTAAACACAATGGCATACAGCTGACTTTGTCATAAAAACTGGCATTTCATGCCTACTGTAACCATATAACTCAAATGCTATTTTTAGTAGAACCTATATGACACAGTAACTGATCATTTTTTAGCATTCTTTGTTTGTTTTGCATTGTTCCTTTCAAAGAGCTACATGTACACTGTGCAGTGTACATTGACTGCAGCTTTTGTATGTTTTTCTGCCAGAGCTTGGCCATGAGGAGGCTCTTGGCTTGCTCTTGTAGCTGTAACGTTCAGCGGTATTTTATAGTGCATATGCGTGTACTAGCACTGTGTTGTCAGGATCGGCCAAGTTCTGATATTAAATCGTGTTAATCCAGCTCCATCGTGGTCTTTGATCGAGATTATTACATGGTGTCAGAAGTAAAGCACGAAAGCTAAATTCTACCACACGTTGAGTGAAGTTTCTACGTGGAGTGCTAATGGATTTTGCGGACACTAAACAAACAAAAACGCGCGATAACATCGCCTGACAAAAATCGGCGTGTTCCGAGGGCTCGCCGATTTTTGGTCGCGGCTTCTTTGTAGTTTGGTAAAGATTGCGAAAATTTTGTCAAAGTAAAACATTTCGGTCGCACTCGTCTAGCATCAGCGTTGACAGATTTTTTTGCAAAGTAAATAAAAAATCTGCCTAGTGCGACCAGCCCCATATACAGCTTTCGTTTTAGAGGCATCGGTCACTGCGGGTGCTGAAGATGCAGAAAATAAGCATTGGTCATTTGAGTACCAGTCGATTCGTACGAGAATCTGATACAAAACACCCATAAGAAAAGCAATATTTCTGTAAAACTAAAGTGAAATCACCAAAACAAAAAACATAGGATTCTTACCGAAGGTTTGAAATTTCCAAGATTGCAGCACTCGACTCTGTGTTCAGAAGAACAAAAAAGCCTTTTGAAGCTGACTTTAGCCGTTTTCAGGCCGGTTCCTTCTTGCGCCATTAAGAGGCTAAAGCGAAGGCGAAGGAAAAATCACATATTTAATTTTTTCCGTCGATTTTGGTACCAAAATGAAGTTTGTTTCTCGCGCTTTCGCAGGAGTTTGTTTTCCATTCAGCCCGCGCTTTCCCGGGATACAAATCGAGTGCTTTATATACTGCCATAAACTAGTCCCCAGGTCTACCAGAAATAACAACGGCAACATTGCGAGATTGGCGTGACTATAAACCAGACATAAAAGCAATAAAACCATAACATGTTGTAACAGGAAATGAAAAAAAAAAACGTTTAGAATAATTTTCAGTAAATTTATTAATAAATGGTTATTACAACATTTTGACTCTTGTGTGGTTTCTTTTTCGAAGCAATTCAACCACTTGGTCCATTGTACCCCCCCCGGGGGGGGGGGGTACTCCCGACCATTTAGGATAGGTATGTGCCGCCAAGGTTCTCAATCCCTGACCCTATTTAAGGGTAGAACATCGAGATTTGATACCCTTTTTAAGGCCCAATTCAGGCGTGTAGTTTCTATAAGGACATTGTCAACATTTGCACGTGCACACAACGTGACTGCTCATACAAAATACAGTCGCTACTCGCTTATAGTAATCGCTTGAGGCAAACAATTAAGGTGGCTCGACTGGGTTTTTGAGCGACGATACCGTTTAGCTTTGAGAAACTTGTGTACCACCACAAACCAGCCAACGGAAAATCGATTGCCACAGCTGTACTACAGAAAGATTTAAGTTTCAGATGAGATTAGTTTTATGGAAATCGGAGTTGCCAAAGCAACGTTATGACGTCACTTCCTGTTTTACATAATACCGAATTACTTGTCATCAAGAGATAATTTTGGAAAATGCTCTCTGGATCTTCGACCTGACGTACTTGTCCTTAGGTCTACAAAATTTTACAAATTTCTATGGAAGCGTATACACACTTCCTAGTAATAAGAATGGGAATATGTGGCTTGATGGGGTCGTTTTTTTTTGGGGGGGAGGGAGGGGGTAGTTTTGTTTTAGTGGGAATTTGGGGTTTTAAAAACAGCAAATCACTAAGTTAGTTGGGATTGCAAAGTTTACATCTTCACAAAAGTGACTAAGATGGGGTCTATAATTTGGTCACAGAATAGACTAAAAAGGGGTAGGTGCTCTAAAAGGCCAGCACCACATACCCAGCAAAAGTTGATTGCAGTACCCCCCTTGGGGCCAGTCATTTAACAGAAAACCCAGAATGCTTTGGGTTTTTCTGAGTAAAAATATTTAAGTAATGCTCCACATAAGAAAGATAGCAAACTTCATTGTTCTGCGGCATTGGCTCTTTCCCACATAGAATATCTTTGATTTCAAGAATAGAGGAGCTGCTGATGGTTAATAATTATATTTCATTATAAAAATAAAATCCATTTGCATCAGATAAATTTTTAGGGAATGTTCGTGCTTAACCAATCAGAATAGCAGAAGACAATAGCTAATAATTTTGCTTCTTTGATGAAGTTCCCCAAATACAATATCTTTTAAAAATTGCATGTTGTGCGATTGGGTCTGAAATTACTTGAAACCTTATAAAAATTAGACAAAATGCACCTTGAACTTTAACTTTTTAGGTGTTTTTGAGTCTAGGCCAATGAGATCACTAGTTGTAACAATGAAAAAAGTTGACATTCCATCGTGCATTGTCGTTCAGTGCTATCCTTCTTAGGGATGGACCATTAGAAAAGTGATGGGGGGGTGGGGCAAAAGCAAAAAAAAAAAATTTCCCCAATAAATTATTAAGAAAAAAAATATATTCCCACGCATTATCGCAAAAAAAAAATCTGCCCAAGGACAATTACAAAATAAACTATTAAAAAAAAAATATTCCAGCCATCGAGTGAAAAAAAAAAAAAAAAATTTCCACCTTAGGTGGACAAAAAAAAAATTTCTTGCCTCCCCCAAAGTTCCCACCCCCCCCCCCCCCCCCCCATCACTTTTCTAATGGTCCATCCCTTATGCGGATCATTACTTAAACTCTCTGAATGGCTATCTTCAGAAGAAACACAGGCGGCCCAGGCTCATGATTAGATTACTCTGAAACGTGACTCGCGACTCGCACTTAGCGGCTTTATGGTGGTGTTGTGTTACAACAGTTTGAATTTATAAAGGTTTGTATGGAAAAAAAACGGTTTAGAAATTATTCTTGAATATATGTTAATTTTGACAATAAAATCGACTTACTTCAATGCCTTGTTGTCTTTTCTGTTGTCCTATGGCTTTTCAAGCCGATCCGAAGCCATTTGGGTGAGTTATGACTTTGTTGGTTTTCCACCGCTAAGTCATAACTCACTCAAATGATGGGCACATGTTTCTATTTCCCTTCCCCAAGTGGCCATCCATACCAGTTCAAGATAAATTGACTATAGGCTGCCTTCCTGAAGGCCCTTGTATTATTGTCATCTCTGTCTTTACGAATATCTGCTCGATTTCTTATGCAGAGTTGCAGAACATCCAGATCTATAAAACACAGTTTTTAAATCTGGCAAACCTTGTTGCGCATCTCCTCTGGCCACAGCATTTGTTTTCTATTTCCTGTGGCATAATGACACAAACATTGCGCTTGCACCATGGAACTGGTGTTTCAGAATGGGAGTGACACTCAGGAACTGGGGACTCAGAGCTGCTGCTCCTACCAATGTTTGGTGGATCAGTTTCAGGGACAAACCTGGGTATCCTGATCACCACTTTTATCATCATTGCTGTCATTGTCTTCCATAATGAGCAACCCATGAATGTAGTCCATACTACCCACCCCATGCTGAAGACTTCACACACACAGGTTTTTGATCATTCGATTGTCTAGTGTTTGTATGAAAGCCTGCAACAAATGATATTTCTTTTAAAAATTGAATTTATCACAAATTTTATGAACCAAGCTTTTATAAACAAACTCTAAACTATATTTGCATAATTTTATCTGCTGTCTTTATATTGGGTACCCTGGGTGCCAGAGGTTTTTTTTTCAGTGAAAACCGGAGAGTTTGAGCGGCGAAGCTACGACAACGACTGTTTGTCTTCCACTTTGAATGAAATGGCTACCGGTGAAAATTTTGCGTACATCGGTAGACGATTTTTGTCGCGTTTGCAACGTCTTGAGTCGTGCTTAAAGAGTATACAATAGTAACCACTTGCATTCGTAAAAATTACAAAACAGCTATCATGCTGTAGATTCGAATATTTCAAACCGGATACAATAAGGCCATACGCCTGACAATGGAGGTAAAAGTAGTTCCGAAAAACACATCAACTTAATTAAACGCAGAATAAACTCTGAGGAGCTTACAACAGTTGCAAGATGCTACTATTCCAATATACAGTTGTAGACCGTGACTATGGCATAAGACTTGGATCTTTATAGACTAACTGCAGACTTGCGCTCACATTAAAAAATCACGGGCTGTCAAATTAACTGATCTTGCACACTGTTATATCTTTATTTTGATCGAAAAGGAAAAATCGCTCAGGCACGTACTTGGGGTAGACCTGTTCTAAAGCTGGGCTCAAATGCTTTTAGCGATGAGCAGGATTTGTGCTAGGCCTGTCACCTTTTACGGCAACCTAAAAGATCGCAAAAAGCCACAATCTCTGCCTATGTCTGCCATTGTTGTTTGCGTGACTTTACTTTGGGAAACCGGTTTTTCATGCACCTGTGGCGAAATGTACATGCTTTTGTCTAGCCAATCAAAGTTGCTGTTACATCATTAACTCCCGGCAGAGTCTGGAAACGAGTAGGAGTAACCAATCAGCGACCTAATACAGATTCTGTATTGGATTCTTGAATGAAAATGAGGTTGTTTATTCGAGTGACCAGAGGTCCGTCTCGCGAGCTTCTTCTAACTGTTTATGCGGTTAATTTTACTTGTGATATTGAGAGAACGGACCTCTGGATCCAGGGTGTATATTGGGAGAGGTGTCTGCTAAATAACTTAAATTTTGTACCATGTATGGCAACAACAGTAAACATGTGTATTACGCAGAATCTTTAGTACATATAATAGCAAAATACCCCAAAATATATTTCAAGGTAAGTACGGTATAAGATTTATATTTCATTCACCCGAATTCATTTGTGAAACATACACATAAGGGTAGAAATAAACACTAACTTGAAATATATTCTAATAGCAGTTATCAACACGAGTTTACTCGTCAAGTTTCTACCAAAAAAATTCAATTTCATCTTATAATAAAGAGAAAAGGCAAAATAGCGGTTTGGTTTGAAATCGTAAAATCAGTACGGTGCAATTTCGATAACTCGAATTATTATTGTAAACATAGAATAATCGAAGGTTTCATTCAAGTGGAAACCATTCATTTGGTTGTGGCAACAAACCCGTTACTACCGAAATTACTGAACGAGCTTTGAACTAAGATACACATTTCCTCATATTGGAGATAGATGGGCATGTGATTGTGGCAACAAACGCGTGATTACCGAAATGACTAAACGAGCTTTGAACTAAGATACACATTTCCTAACATTGGTTACCGTACCTCCACTGCTCCAAGCAAATCACACCTTGTGTTTTGCAAAGCAACCACGATTTGTGTTTGTTGCTGTCTGAATCATAGAACAGGAACATTGCTATAAAATGCAAAGATAGAAATATTTGGCGACATGATTTCAGTCACTGTTAGCTCAAACAATATAAGCTTACTGTAAATCGACAAATCTCTGATTTTGTCACCTCACAATATAACACGATCGACGAGAAATACGAAATTTACAATACCTCTCTTTAACACTCGACTCTTGTGCTTCCATGCCTTCAAACCACTTGAATAAGTTTCAAAGGGGTTTAAAAAAAGTTATACAAACACTTAAGCACGTGAAAATGTCCAATATCGGCTCTTTTACCAGCGCAAAATTGACCCGGTCTTGCCAAATTTAAAATGGCGACTGTTTGTAAGTTTGAAAGTTTCCATGCGGTGACGTATAAAGCCTGGTTTCCATATAATTGGTTTCCATATAATCCATATAAAAAAATGGATCGCAAGGATTGCAGCGATCGCAGAAAAAAGTGTTGTGCGACCCTTGTGATCATATGGAAACCAAAAATTTTGCGATCCTTGTGATCGATAGGTTTTTATATGGAAACCACTCTTGCGATCCTTGCGATCCAAAATGTCCCAGTAATCATTGCCGCCAAAGCCTTGTAACCCATAATGCATTTAAAGTTTATCGGATCCATTGCCTACTCGACGTTTCTTTGTGATCATATGGAAACCTGAGGTCTCAGCGATCGCAAGGATCGCAAGATTCGCAGCGACCGTCGATCGAAACGATCGCTGCTATCGTTGCGATTATATGGAAACCAGGCTTAAGTGACATATGACAAATTCATGACGTCCTAATACCCTGGGGAAATTAACAATAGGTCCAGGGGTACTCCCCAAAAATTTTAGTGGTGGTATGCGACGCCCTTCTTGAAATCCTAACCGGTTTAACCAGCCATATCCTCAATGCCCTAATATAGCTTGTATAAAGAACTAATCTCCCGGACAAAAGTCGACAAAATTAACAAAGTTAACAAAGAAACCTTTGTTAACAACTTTTGTCCCTTTTTTTGTACTGCATGATACCTATATCTCGTTTTGCACATGCGCATTAACGAGATAAAAATGTAATATCCCGCCCACCTTCGGGTTAGTGGCCTTCATTCTTCAGTGGTGGATGCGCCATGTATAGGGACATAGATTGTATTCAAAAACTATAATAACAGTAAAACCACAACGACAAACCAATGAAGACAGAGTACCGGATCTATCGTAGACCTGGATCAGAAAAAATCTTGAAATAGTGATGGTAAAAACGGCAAACTGATCTTACGGAAAGAAGAAAAGATAGAGACAGAAGTGAAATAAAAAAAAAATAAATAAATAAATAAACAGTTGAATATATTTATCTCTAATCCTTGGATGCACGACAACGTGCCCGTTGCCCGTTGGTTTGGCTTAGCAGCCAGGCCGTTTGATTCAACAATTTGCCCTGGTACACGCTCAGGCGCTTCTTTTACAGGGATTTATCGCGGATTTATCGGCCTCGCGATTTTCATTTACACGACTTTTAAAGGGTTACATGATATATTGTTACAGAGTATCTACAGTCTCCCATTTTCAATTACATGACTTTTACAGCTATAGGTTCAAGAAGTATGTAGTTCAATAAGCGCATTTTACGCTTTAAATTTTTGATGAAAGTTGGAAGTTTTGATAAAGTCCGATGGTATCGTGGAAGTCCCATGTAATTTATCATGGGTTACCCTGCATAAATAAAGTTTACTACTACTACCTAGTGTTCATGTATTTCACAGCTTCCTTTTTTCATTTAGCTTCAATACCACGGTTCCGGTCGATTTCAGTGTTTCAAACGCACCCGCAGTTTGGCGTGAGTTTTTAGAGTCGTCATAACTCGAGCCGTCAGAGGAAACTTAAAACAGTTTGAGATAATAAAATTTCAAGTTATTGGGGGTAACAAATAATTGTAATAGAATGAAGAAGGGGAAAAACTGCCTTTAGTTCTAGTTAATATCGAGAAGTTCGATACTGTGACTCTCTAACCCTCGAGGGGAGGCACGAAGCACCGATACTCGCACGCGTGTTTCAGCTTTTCGTGCTCCTCCCTCGAACGTTAGAAAAAGTTAGAGAGAGAAAGCGACTGTTACTCGGTCGCTCGATTGGATGTAAACGTTTATAGTTAATTTCTCTGACCAGTGGGTATGTACTAATTTTTCGCGTTTGGGTCACAGTTTGGAATCCTTTGAAAGCACAAGCTGTGGAAAACGAAAGCCGATCTGCGGAGTTCAGGGGGTGAGGTGAGAATGAGCCCGGAGGGAAAATGTTTGAGACTGAAAAACATTTCGGCCTTTAAGACATTTCTTTTTAAAGCAAAAGGGGAAGGGGACAACCACCCCTGGAATTCAAATTGATATTTCAAGACTTTAATAAATGTTATGCTACGTGGCTCAACATTTATTTGTACCCTTCACATTTTCATTTCCATGAATTGCCACCTTATTACCCACGATCTGCTC
Organism: Cladopsammia gracilis; assembly: GCA_022457155.1. Classification (NCBI taxonomy): domain Eukaryota; kingdom Metazoa; phylum Cnidaria; class Anthozoa; order Scleractinia; family Dendrophylliidae; genus Cladopsammia; species Cladopsammia gracilis. The sequence goes on from JAJGOT010000343.1 coordinate 499,107, forward strand.
CTGTACGGCGTCGTGGCTCAAGCGATAGAGTGACGGAAGATCTAATCCGGAGGTCGTGGGTTCGAATCCCACCGGGGTCAAAGATTTTTTTCTTTTCCTCGTGTGGTCCCTCATTTCCTTACTTGGGCTAACGCTCAGTACAGGGAATTTTATGGGTAGACCTTAGCACTATAATTTACACACAGAGTTAATTCTCTGATTCCTTGTTATTTTTAAATGTTGATTACAGTCAGTAAATGTTGCGAATCCACAATAAGAAATAACGTATTTTTGCTTGTTTCCGACAGCAACATTTCCAAATCTGCAAAAGCTGTTTGTCTGTTATGCAGTGTTTATGTGAATAATTATTTTTGGCTGTCAAATTTCTCCGATGAATTTTTCTGTTTAATAGTTTCACAAGAGAGAATGAGGTAAGAGAACAGATCCTCCATATATAAGCCTCTTCCAATGATATTGATTATTTTATCGCTATTTTAAAGGCCCACCTTCATTCAAAAGACGTTGCGGTCGTTTGTTTTTGTTTTGAAATGCTCCATTCTATTTACGCATGATCTCATTGGTTGCACGCATTCAAGCTTGAATTTCGTGTTACACGAAATTCAGCAAAGAAAGTGATCACGGTGCGCACAGCAGTTTGGGTGAAGGTGAGCCTTTAAAGACGATACCTGATTGGTCAGTTCAAACTAAGACTAATCCCAGAGCAATGTGGAAAACAATAAAGACTTTAACTGGATCAACAAAGCACAAAAAAGAAATAAACAGCTTGAAAGATGGAGATAATATTGTGGAACATAAACAACAAATGGCGCAGACTTTTAACACATATTTTGCGGCCGTGACCGATCGTTTGAGGTCGACGTTACCAGACGTCACTTTAAATTTAGACAAATTAGTCAATTTTGTCAAGTCTAGGAAAGACCCGGATGTCTCATTTGTAATTCCATCTATCACGAGAAATCAAGTGATAACTAGTCTCTTGAAAATCAGTCCGAACAAAGCAGCTAGTATTGACAAGATCAGTGCCAGGCTGTTGAAGACGGCAGGTCCTGTAATCGCTAATTCGGTTGCGCGGCTGATTAACCATTCTTTTACAACCAGCGTGTTTCCTCAAAGATGGAAGACAGCAAAGGTCACACCTCTTTTTAAAACTGGCGATAAAGATGAAGTATCAAACTACCGCCCGATATCTGTCCTGCCGATACTATCGAAAATCAATGAGAGACATACCCATGACTCTCTGTATACCTTTCTTACTGAAAATAATCTAATTTATCCTCGCCAGCAGGTTTTCGAAAATGCCATAGCACAGACACAGCCCTTACACAGATAATTGACGAACTGCAGTTATTTAATTTTGATAAGAACAGAGTCAATGGCTTGGTGTTAGTGGATTACTGTAAAGCTTTCGATATGATCGATCACGTTATTCTACTGGACAAGATGATGTCTGTTCGTTAAAGTGGTTCCAGTCTTACTTAGCTGACAGGCGCCAACTTGTGTCTATGGGAGGAAATATCTCGGACATTGCACATATTAGGCATGGGGTCCTTCAAGGTAGCATACTTGGTCCATTGCTATTCATACTATTCATTAACGACTTGCCGCTACATGTATGTTCTTCAAACATTGACTTCTATGCCGATGATACCACAATCTCCTCGTCTGCTGACTGTAAAAGTATGGAAAGATTGCAGGACTCTTTGAACTAATCTGTCTCAGAAGTTGTTGACTGGACTTTGGCTAATAAGCTGCCTCTTAACGACAAAAAGACTAAAGTCCTTTTAATTAAAGGAAAGCGGCTAAAAAGCAAAATGAACAATGTACCTAAAATTGATTGTAACGGCAGTTCGCTATCTAATGTTAAAAATGTTAAACTGTTAGGTCTTGAGATTGACGAAGAACTATCTTTTTCTCAACATGTGGATAATCTTTGTAAGAAAGTAAATGTGTGTGAAATAATTTCCATGCTATTTACATGACCCTTTATTTTTCTCACTGTAGCAACAACCATGTAAATAACTATTTACAGTAGATTTACATGTGTGCTCAAAGCTGTGAATTTCATGTAAATTTTATTTACAAAACCCTAACATATAAATCGCAGCTTACAAAGTATGTAAATCCATATTTACATGTTGTAAATTTTTTTTAAGTGTGCATGTAAATTTTCAACATTTCCTGTGTAACCAGGCAAGAAGATAAAAGAAGAGAAAAATGTACAGTCAGTGTGTGACCTTTCAAACAAAAGCTATTGATTGGTGTTGCTGTCGTTTTTTCTTAACTTTTTGCCAATCTGTTTGGTAGGCTATATAAAATGGTTGTAACTTTTGAATCAGTGTCTCTTATGTTCTAAAGTTTGCGTTTATGAAATACAGTGAGATCCCAAAGTGCGCCATTCAATTGGAAGGTAGTTATTGAGCACTTCTTTCGTCCATTAATGTTGCTCAATAATATTATCATTCATTTCTTTGGCTGGTATGTCTCTTCAGGAAATAACATGTAATTTGGTTTTTTTTGGGCCACAAATGCCATAATATTCTAATATTATTTATATTTAGAGCGAGAGAGGAAAGCCGCGTCATCCTCAGAAGTTTATTTATTGCTTTAAAATAAAGTCAACTCGTATTGGAACTAAATTTGTATTTAATACACTTTCCCTTTTAAACTATAGTGTAATGTCAAAGTTGTTTACATAAATTAATTGCATTGTAGCTGAAAAGGGCTCAATTTATGGCAGTGATTTGCAAGGAATATATGAATTACAAACGCCAACCCCATTGCTATGTAGTCTAAACTGACCTGATTCGAATAAGGTCCTGTGTGTCCTGAGAAGGGTTTCAAGCTCCGTCTTGAAACAAGTTTGAGTACTGGCTGTTTTTACGGCAGTTATGTATCGCTGTCGTTCTGCAATCGTCAGGGAAGTGAATTCTTTTCTAATTCTGACCCCATCTTCTTGACAATCTAAAAAGGAAACAAAGTTACATTTATTAATTAGCACAGTACAAATACTTCGTCGAGTTTTTGAATCGTGAATTACCTTTACAGAGATCACATCCCTTGGGAAGGTTTCTCCCAGCCTGCACCCCCTCGACGTTGTCTGTCGAAGGAGTGTATGGTATTTTAATAGAGCCATTTGCTCAACGTGTTATTTTTATGTATAATATTTACATGGTCAAGTAATATGCTTACGACTGGTTTAAAACTAAAAATCCAAATAACTAAAATTTCTGCATGGAAATCTCTGCTCTACACCATTCGTATATCTCTGTTATATACCATTTCATCTCAAGCAAGCTTGCCCGATGTTAAACTTTTAAAAACACAGTGTATCGGTGTAAAGACATTTGAAACACTATAAATAGTTATGTCGAAAATTGCCACAGCTGGTTTTTTAAGAGTATCTCTCTTAGTTGAAATTTATTGCTGAAAATAAAGTGGAGTAAGCATACGTGCGGTGTGCTGATCGAAAGGATAACATTTAAGTCATTAATGTTTAACTTTGATAGTAATTACAGGAAACGCTGTCTAACAGACCACAAAAAGACAGTATCACGCAGTCAAATTATAGCGGAACCCTAATACTTAGAGAACCAATGCCCGTCATTTTTCACAGTCATGGCTAGCACAATGTTTCGCGGGCGCGAGTGCGAGCGTCGCGCAAGGCTGGCTCGCAGGCACGTATGACGTCGCAAAACATGCGCGTATGACGTCACGAAACATACGGGATCTTAGCAATTTTGAAACCAAAGCGAGGCTTTGTTTTTCGCCTTGGTTCGAGGAACTTCATACGTTTTTATCAATGTGGGTACAATGCGGGGAGATGTTTCTCACTTCGGGTTTCAGAACTGAAGAAACGGAGATTTAAAGAATTTCTAAAGCAGTCGAGGGAATAAAGCTAAAATAAAAAAAAACATTTTTCGATGGAAATTTATGTTGATATCAATATGTGTTTGACTTTTTCTTTGTGTTCTCGCTAGTTTTGGAAAACTGTTTATAAAACGCGTTCAAATTCAGTCGTTTTGATTTCTTTCATCGAAGACAGCTCGGCCTCGATGTGCTACAAATGGTTCGCGTTTTGCTTTTAAACATAAACTTATGGAGATTTGAATAAAATGTTCGAAAGAAGATTGTGTTGTCCATTTTTATGTGTTTGTTCATTTATTGCATAGGTTGAAAAGCGATTTTATGTAAAGAAAACAAGACTTAGATTTTATAGTTCTAACTTCACTCGCGTCGCCTTTTAATATGCAAATATGGTTCCCATGAGCAACGTGAACAATTAAATTATGTTTTCTCATGCATATCGGATCACCTCCCAAAAAGTATTTATTATTACAAAAACCAGCTACGAATTGCAAGAACGAATTGCATTGGCAGTCAGCAATTCGGGCCGCTGGACTAGTTAAGAAAGTATAAACCTTTCTTCTAAAAATGACCTAAGGATTTCACTGTCGTCGCCTGTGTTTGCAATCGTTTTCTCTTGCTTGCGTGGTTGTGTTGCGAGATGTGGCGCATGGATGAGTTCACTAATTCTATTCTGTATGGCTGACCGGTATTCTGAAAGGTTTCAACGCGCTTTTGTGTTAGACAGTTTTTTTTTTTTGCAACTTTCACGATCCTAACATCAACAAGAGGCTAGCTGGTAGCCTGTACTCATGCGCTTGCATAAGAACGTTTTATGGTTTATTTTAACTGGGTCACGCACCCCTTCCCTCTCAACGAATTTTGCGTGACATGTAAGTCTTGTTTTGTTTACATATTATAAGATATCATTTATTACGACTGAATTTACAACTGAACTTAAACACGTTTTATAAGCATTTCTCTAAAATTAGCGACAACAGAAAGAAAAATTCAATCACAAATTGATATCAACATAAATTCCCATCGAAAAATGTAATTTCTTTTCCGGTGAAGTCCAAATGCCAGTGTTTGAAAACAAGAACGTGATTACGGGCACCCCGAAAATCACGAGGTCGCATGTCAACCAATCAGACCAGTGAAAGTCCTCCCGCGGGATACGGGAAACTTTAAAAAAACAAGGCAATTTGTGACTACAAAAAGCGGGACGAGATCTGGGTGCGAATGGAAACAAGGACCTTACCGAAACCTTGACTCATGCCGCTATGCGCATGAGTAACAAGCTTCTACACAAAGAAACCGATAGGAAGGCCGCCCTCAAAAGACACCTGGGATGGTTCTTTCAAAGCGTTTTACATTAAGAGCAGGCGCTGATGCTCTTCTTTGTACGCTTTTAGTACGTTAAAAAGACAACCTCACTTTCCCATATAAGCATCAAAGATCCTTCTCATAAACTCTTTACATGATTTCCTCGAATTCCGTCTGGCTTGTGTTTGGTGAACCGAAGCTGATAAGGCGCTCTGATTAACAGTAGTCACTAAAATTTCCGGCTGAAAAGTGCAAAATGACGGAGGTTTTCTCGCTCGAACCAAAGCAAATTTCCCACCAAAATGTTTACTAGCTAGATTCCAGTCTTTCCAAAACCGAGTGTGGATGTTGACATTGCGCCTGTTAAAATGAGTTAGAACGCTTAAAGCGATGACCGAGCGGTCGAACTCCATACAAGCCTTTATACGGAATTGCTCACTTCAAGGTAAAAATGACGGTACTCAGGCTTTTTTTTAAAGTTATTAAAATATTTTAACGTTTCTAGATAGTATAATAACCATACCACTGGAATCCGAGTGTGGATTTCCGAAAAGTAATTCATAAATTGCCAGGCTATGCATTGACAGAAGAGCATGCGAATAGATACAGACTAATAGAAGCCAAAATTGGCTCAGTCGAAGCGTAGTGCACTGAAAAAATGGCAAAATGACGGGTTTTTATTTTTCGCTCCAACTAAATCATATTTCCCACCAAAATGTTCACAA
>JAJGOT010000343.1:510000-550000 GCA_022457155.1 Cladopsammia gracilis
TAAATTCGTCCTACGGAATCTGTTAAAAGCGCAAAATAAAAGGAGTAACAATGGCAGTTTCGTTTTCTGTTTGCAAATATGTATTTTGTTTTGGCTGATAACTTAAAATTGGTCTCATAAATTTTCCTAATTAACGGCCACAAAGTATGAATCAAATAGTTTAAAACTTTCTGCCAAATGTTACGGAATTTCAATCACGGAAACGCGAGAAATCTCAAGCGAAAGTTTTCTATAACATCATAGAATAGGAATTCGCTAAGATCAACATTTCAGCATAGTCGTACGTGAACTATCGAACACAAGCTGATTTTCTTTAAAGAACAGTTCTATTTTCACTCTATCTTTCACGGTAAGTCCAGATTAATTTTAATGTGTTTCAGAAAATTTTCGTCAATTATTTGTTACAAATCAAAAGTGTGCATTAAGCCGCCATGTTTTTTTGGCGGCTCGCGGCATTTTCGCACCCAGATCTCGCGCGCTTTAGAAACCCTTTGAAGCCACCTAAAATCAGTAAAAGTGGACAAACATCTTTGGAATTTATATCTATAATGAATATTTATCTTCATTTCTGATATTATTTTTTTAATAAAGAATTACAATTAAAAACGTCACTGTACCTGCATCACAAGATAGGGCTAATAACAGCATCAAGCCCAGTGAAAAACGTATCCTTCTTTTCATTTTTATAACAGACCTGAAAAAGGACGAAATACGTATGAATAAACAATTTATACGTTTCTGTATTCAAGAAGCAAATTGAAATGTTACTGCGAGAGTCTGTAAGTGGGGTACACTCTGGGACGGCTACTGAAACCGGTTATTAAAAGGCAGTGTCATACATCAAAATAATCAGGAATGTAAAACTGCTTAACGGAATCAATATGCTAGACAAAATCCCAAAGGAAAAACTTTGCAAAGCACTGATAAGCAAAGAGTACCATAATGCAGTACTGCTGAAGAAATTTCATTTATATATGGTCATACTTTAGGATTTTATCCAAAGAATCAAAAAGTTTTAGCCTACCTTGTAGAACATCGTGAACAGCACCACATGAAAGTACATGACTTTTTTGTACTGCTAAGTGACAAACAGTAACGACTAGAGCTAGCGGCTCAAGAACGATAAATACGCTTCAGAAAACTTCAATTATCGTTTAAACTGAGACCAAATAAGTAAATCGAGGCATTTGGATATACTTTTGCATAAAATTAATAACGAATTTGAAGAGGTATTAGAATTGTTTACCAAAATGGTATTCTTTCGCATGAATTGAAACGAAATGAATTGGAATTTAGGTACATTACATTTTCGGTAATACGCTAAATGAAACAGTACAGAATAATAGTATTCCATCTAATAAAATTACATGTTCCATTCAATCAAAAATTTTAGGGCTAATGAAATAAGCCTCCTGGTTAGCTCAGTTAGTTGGGCGCCAGTCTGCAGAGCGGGAAGTCGGGGGTTCGAATCCCGGCCGGACCACTAACCAGGGTCTTTAAATAACTGGTAAGATCATGCTGTCTGTGCTCAAAAACCTTGTCTCAGTTCATATGACCGCGTCATTGGGCGGTGACGTAAAGCCGTTGGCCTTGTCTCCTACAGCTCCTTGCATTCTAACTCTAGGGGACGTTAAAGAACCATTGGGGACGTAACAAAACCCTGGCTGTGACCACCCTCAGTGTGCAACCTTTCCCCAGGGAGGTGGGTTAAAAACAGAAACGAGGCCACAGTAATTGGCGCAAGCTGTTGTGCCAAGTAGTGTGGCGAAGTTAATGAAATGAAAAATAATTTACACGTCAAGCTTCATACTAGTTTGAAATTCGAAGCAGGGTATGCGGTCTTATTTAACGTCGTGGTCATTCATTTGTTCTAAATAGTTAAGGTTTGGAATTTGAATTATTCATTCTTTAAATGCATACGCAGAAAAATCATTGACATGGAAAATTGACCTTTTTGAAAACCTTGGTACACGTCAAAATCTTTCTCCGGGTAAACAGAGAGCCTAGATTTATTTTTCATGGGTAAGCAATTTTACCCAGACAAAAGTGCTATGTGTAACCGCTTAAGGAATTTTTCCTACGTAAAAATCTACATTGAATGCTTAGGGTACCAGATTAAAGAACAAATTAAATCTCAGTTTTGACAGCGACTGTTAACAACCGCACGCGGGATATCGTTTGAATTATTAAGATAATATATACATAACCCAAGCCTAAGAGCGTCGCACTTTGAACAAGCTTAACTAAGGTGAAACTTAACTAAGGTGAAAGGTTGGAAGCACAAGAATTAAGATTGACGAACGGGCTATTTTCAATTTTAGCAATTCTCAAAAACAGTATTACGCGACCGTCTGCACAGTACATTTTTATAGACCGTACAAAAGTTCACAAAAACAACTTTTCTCTGTCTAGAATAACTAGTACCACTAGTTTCCGAATAAAATACAGTTTATGTTTGTCAAAAATTGCCCGAGAAATTAAGGCGATGCGAGTGAAGATACAACTGTACTATAAAATCAAAGTCTTGTTTTGTTTACATAAAATCGCTTTTCAATCTATCTAATGAATGAACAAACACTTAAAAATGGACAACACAATCTTCTTTCGAAAAAATTATTCAAATCTCCATTAGTTTACGTTTAAAAGCATAACGCGTACCATTTAATTATAGCTCATAGAGTTCAAGCTTTCTTCGATGAAATTCAAGAGATCGCTACAACTGAATTTAAGCACGTTTTAAAATCAATTCTCCAAAACTAACAATAACACTAATAAAAAGTCACTCACAGATTGATATCAACATAAATTCTCATCGAAAACTGTAATCTGTTTTACCTTTAAGTCCCTCGCTTGCTTGGAAATTCAAATCTCCGCCTCTGGTTCTGAAATCCGTAGAAAACAAACATCTCCCGCATCGATGAAAATGTAATACGTGAAGTTCATCGAAGCAAGATTTTATCCCTTAAAGCTCGTCTTTTTCCACTAAAGCGGCTTCTGAGTATACCTTAATTAGTATCCCTGTCTTGAGTAGCAAACCGCGAAAAAATGCAGTAAAATAACGACTTTAATTATCCGCTAGACACAACAAAACAACTAAAGTGTTTACCGAGCTCACGGCTGTGTGGCCGCGCGAAAAACAAAGCCTTGCTTTCAAGATCCCGGATGTTGTTCCAACACGGCGGGCGGGCGGGCAAACACGCGCCCGCGAAACTTTCCGCTAGCCATGACCATGAAAAATCACGGCACAGGTTAGTAGTAGATAGTGATTAGATTTAACCTTGTTAGTGTCAAGGTAGGTCGAGGTAGGTCGAGGAAGGTCGAGGTAAATCATTAATATGCATTAGTGGATAGGTGCCTATGGATTAGGTGAATTAGGTGTCGAGGTAAATCATTAATATGCATTAGTGGATAGGTAACCTCATTATTAAAACCTAGGTAAAAAGTGCGTTCCGCGTCCTTTTCAAAACAACAGAAACAATAGACATGCCCAAACTTGCCCGCTCTATTCCAACTCACTTCAAAACAAAACACAACTGACACAGATATCCTTTACAGACATAGAGCAAAACAACATGCCTTGACCAGGACTCGAACCTGGGTTACTGCGACCACAACGCAGTGTCTTAACCACTAGACCATCAAAGCTGTGACCGATATTATAACCGAATAAAACTTATAAGAGGGTTCCGAAACATTCATGTTTAGAAGCAATAAAATTGCACAGGATAAAAAACCACTTCTTAGACTCTATGTCGCTTTTCAGTTTGCCAGCCATCACCTTCAAGTTTCTTTGCCGGTAGCTTCAAAGTTCAAACTTTTAATTATGCGAACTTACACTAAACTAAATTTGCATGAAAAATTAGCACCTCGGAAAAATAAACAATGCAACCAATTACATGCGCGCGCTAAAACAATAAAACAACACTTTATTTAAGTTCAAACTATATTTATTGATAACAAACAATTTCATAATTATACAGACAATTTAAAAGCTTAGATCGAAACGAACAGAGTTGATTTATTCTCTTTCATCGGGTTTATACAAAGCACTCTTTGATTCCCTTGGTTTTCTGTGTCTCACCGCACTGCAATCATCGCAACGAGCAAGGGTTTCTTTCACGTGTTTAATTTTGTCTAAAGGAATCTTGTGCTCGCATATGGGGCAAATCTTTTTATTATCATGCCAAAAGCATTTGGGACATTTCACGACTCCGGTTACATACACATTTGAACTCTCGCAATGATGACATGGAATTTGACTTTTTGTCTGAATTATTTTCTTGCTTTCAGAAGAGCTTTCCTCTTCTTCGTTGTCTGTTGAATTTCCTTCATCCTCTTCATCAATTTGAATTTCTTGGTCGCTCTCTTCAGACTCATCGGCCGGACTGTTCTCAGAAGCGCTTTCCTCTCCTTCGTTGTCTGTTGAATCCTCTTCATAAGCCTCGTTGTCGGATTCTTTTTGTTCATGATAGATCTTTTCTTTCTCTAAAAGATCGCTTAACAGTTTTTTATTCTTGATTAAACGCTTATCAATTCCCAACTCTGCGAGTCCATCTAAAAAGGTATTAAGCGCACGGGGTCGGGCTACATCATCGTTATGGGGAAGTAGCACATACTCAACCAGCTCTGCGATGTTTGTGACGGGTATTATGCGTTGATTTCGGAGTAATTGGCCTCTTGGTGCCCAAAACAGGATATCTTTGCAAGCGACCATGCTATGCAACAAATCAGAAGCACGTTCTTTTGACACCGCTTTGGAAAGATTGCCTAAAACATCTTTAATTCTTGGCTCCTCGTTGTCTTACTCGTCATCGTTCTCCTCATCGGAGGTTATAGTGTCTTCCATACCGCTCTCCATTTCTTCTTCATCCCAGTCTACTTTTCTCTTCATATCGATCCGTACTCGTTAAATACAAGCTTCAAATGATCAGTGCAATGACGTAAAGTTTCTTTTATAGCATCAAAACGCCCAAGCTTGTAACAACGGGGGCCAATAAGTCTTGTATAAAGCCACCACCCTCCTGTACAAGTATTTGCTTCTTTGTCTTGTAGGGAACGTCTTGATCGGCCAGATTAATAAGAGCATCCTTGTATCGCAGCAAAACACGCTTATTTGTTTCAGGACAGGGAATGTTTTCCTTAAGAACATTATAAAGAATATGTAACAAGGCGTGAACCTGTTGTGGAGAAGCTATCCTTAAGAGAAATTGGCGCTGATGATCGGGACCATTAGCTAAGAGCTGTAGAAAACCCCGGTTGTTCTTCACTACTTGAGACAAAACTGTAGAATGAGCTAAGAATAGTGAGTTGTTGTCTTTTATCGTGGAATAGAAGGAAAAAAAAACAATAGAGTTGTGGTAGTGGTGGTGAAAACAATAGAATTGAGGAGGAGGACGAGGAGGGGGAGGGGGAGGACGAGGAGGAGGGGGAGGGGGAGGAGGAGGAGGAGACGAAAACAATAGAATTGAGGAGGAGGACGAGGAGGAGGCGAAAACAATAGAATTGAGGAGGAGGAGGAGGAGGAGGAGGAGGAGGAGGAGGAGGAGGAGGAGGAGGTGAAAACAATAGGATTGCGGAGGAGCTAGCCTATATAAGTGAGTAACATTCGCCTCTTTCTCAGTTCACATTGAGCTTTCATTGAGTTGACATGAATTTGTCCTGTCCCGTTTGTGAGAAGACATTTAGCAGGAAAGATAATATGCAAAGACACATGACCAACAAACACACCAGTCCTACTTTCACTCCATTTAAAGCAATGCCGATTTCCACACAAAAGTGTCAGCGGTTTCACTTCGAGCACCCTTTTACTTGTATGGTTGCAGGGATGACCGGTTCGGGGAAAACGTTTTGGGTTCAATCACTGTTACAACAGGCCTCAGACGTGATAAACCCACCACCCGAGAGGATTGTCTGGTGTTATTCCCAATGGCAGCCCGCGTACATTCAAATGCTAGTCACAATACCACAAATTGAATTTGTCAAGGGTATTCCTTCTGCGTTGGAACACGATTCCTATTTCGATGTCAACAAACGGAACTTAATCGTCTTTGACGATCAAATGATTGACGCCGGCAAAGACAAGCGAATAGTAAACCTTTTTACCGGAGGTTCTCATCACCGCAACCTGAGTGTCATTTATATCGTACAGAATCTATTTCATCAGGGGAAGGAAAGCCGAAGTATCAGTTTAAACAGTCACTACTTGGCCCTTTTCAAGAATCCCAGAGACAAACTGCAAATTGACCCTAGCTAAGCAAATGTATCCTGGTCAAACGGCTTTCTTTATAAACCAGTACGAAGAGGCTGTACGAAGACCCTTTGGTTATCTCCTGGTGGATTTAAAAACAACCACACAAGATAATTGTAGACTGCGAACGAATGTACTACCCGGTGAAGAACATTTAATCAAACAGCAGGGGAAGAAAAAAATATTTCTCAGGAGCTACTAAAGTATCTCAGACAACAGAACCTTTCGACAGCTCCAGTTCTCTCAGCCATGCAGGGAATACAGGACAGAATGGACAACCTTCTCTCTCGTACAGACCTTGAGGAAAATGACAAAGCCAAACAGTACCTTGAGCTGCAAAACAGATATCTGACGTTTAAACATCAATTAAATGGAAGACCTCAACAGTCTGATGAAATGAAAAGAAGTTTTGCAAGTCATCCGAAAGATAATTTACCCACCATTATACAAGAACCCACAGCATTAACAGCGGTGACAACCTCTACATCCTTAAATCCATTTATCGCGACACCCTCTCCAGCGCCCACTATACAAGAAACTTCCGCAGTAACGCCACTGCCTTTAAATCCAGTCGTTTTGACCCCTCCCCCCACAGTTCAAACACCCTCGCCAGCACCGAAGCGCAAACGACCTAGAATCCAGTTAATAAATTACTTAGATGCTGGTGATGACAAACCTAAAAGGCGATCGCAGCGTTACAGATTTAGAGCTGAACCTTACAAGTATTCTAAGAATCAAGAGGATTAATAACACCCGAAAGGAAGATTGCAGTGCGGTGAGACACAGAAAACCAAGGGAATCAAAGAGTGCTTTGTATAAACCCGATGAAAGAGAATAAATCAACTCTGTTCGTTTCGATCTAAGCTTTTAAATTGTCTGTATAATTATGAAATTGTTTGTTATCAATAAATATAGTTTGAACTTAAATAAAGTGTTGTTTTATTGTTTTAGCGCGCGCATGTAATTGGTTGCATTGTTTATTTTTCCGAGGTGCTAATTTTTCATGCAAATTTAGTTTAGTGTAAGTTCGCATAATTAAAAGTTTGAACTTTGAAGCTACCGGCAAAGAAACTTGAAGGTGATGGCTGGCAAACTGAAAAGCGACATAGAGTCTAAGAAGTGGTTTTTTATCCTGTGCAATTTTATTGCTTCTAAACATGAATGTTTCGGAACCCTCTTATAAGTTTTATTCGGTTATAATATCGGTCACAGCTTTGATGGTCTAGTGGTTAAGACACTGCGTTGTGGTCGCAGTAACCCAGGTTCGAGTCCTGGTCAAGGCATGTTGTTTTGCTCTATGTCTGTAAAGGATATCTGTGTCAGTTGTGTTTTGTTTTGAAGTGAGTTGGAATAGAGCGGGCAAGTTTGGGCATGTCTATTGTTTCTGTTGTTTTGAAAAGGACGCGGAACGCACTTTTTACCTAGGTTTTAATAATGAGGTTACCTATCCACTAATGCATATTAATGATTTACCTCGACACCTAATTCACCTAATCCATAGGCACCTATCCACTAATGCATATTAATGATTTACCTCGACCTTCCTCGACCTACCTCGACCTACCTTGACACTAACAAGGTTAAATCTAATCACTATCTACTACTCAGGTTCTATGAGTATGGAGCTGCGCAGCCAGGCCTTCGGCCTGGCAAGTGCTCCGCTAAAAAATTATTGAAGTGTAAAAAGCCTTGGTACAAGTAACCGATTTTACTTTACAAAGCCTAGATTAATTTATTTTACCTAGGTAAGCGAAGTTCAACTAGTTAATAGTGTGTAATGTGTAACCGCGGCTAAAAATGTTAAAACTTTCAATGTTCAATCTCATGTTCATGCAGACCACTGAATGGGTCCTATTAGTCCCGATTGTCCGATGGCAAAATAAAAAAAAAACAGTTTGAGAATAGAAAACTTCGAAAGGAGAAAAGAAAACGAATGTCAGCTCTAGCTTATGAAAACTTTTAATTAACAATATTAGTGCACCATAATAGACGCTCGTCGGTCTTTTGCTTTAAAGTGAATACAAAAAGATGTTATGACATTTTGGGAAGATGTTCAATTAAAGTACTTTGCAAGTTCTGGTTTTCGATGTCGTTGGTGAACAGCGTCAGGGTGGCGTATTAAGATTCCGCCAAAATTCAAATTCACATGCAAAATTGAATACTTTCAAGAACCAGTCGTGTGTATATATACTTTTTTAACACTGTGTGCTTCATTCTTTTTAAAAGCGCTTCGACCGGGAAGTATAATCTGCGAAAACCGCACCCAACGCTACAACCCTCGACACTACCGTCAAGACAATTCTGTGTGACCTATCTTTACAACATCCAAATGTGCGAATTGTTTTAAGTGACTGAACTTCACAGCGTCCAAATATGCGCGTTGTATGAGCTTTTTTTTAAGCTATCGACTGTGTTATTATAACAATCTGTATGATTGGTTTTTTCATTCTTGTACAATATTGTCCCTCCATCGAAACAGGCGTTTGAGATACAAAATAACTAATTTCGTTTATCGAATGAAAATATATTCGTTCTGAAAATACAATGTAAATAGAATTTCCTTATCACTGATCCGAGTTTGAAATGCGTTCCAAAATTTTGTAACTTTAGTTCGATAAAGTACTGTAAACTGCGCGCTTTTCGGCGTTAGCTGTACGTTTACAGCGGAGAGACGAGACGCGCTGTGTAAATCGAGAACGAACGCTGAAGGTTTATTGCCCGATCCTTGTACTACGAAGTTACATGCATAATAACCTGGATATAAATCTACATTTTATATCTACATGCAGGAAACAATGGATCCTAATGCGTGACAAATGCGATGAAAGTTACGTAATCAAGACAATACATGAGGTGCAAAACAATACATGAAATTATGCGACATCATGTAACATCTCCCCCCCTAAAGGAAAAAAATCTGAAGGTCTTAGATCACATTGTCTCTATAAGTCTATCAGGCTTCCTCATCACACAGGTAGATCGAACATTAATGTCACAGGCTACTTCCGGCTTGTGTGTCAACAAGTGTGGTAGACTACCTCCGGCTTGCGTGACAGTGGGTGTGGCATTTGGCTGGGCAGCTTCTGCAGCTGGGCGGATGAAACGTCGGTTTCTTTGCAACTGAGCTCCATCCGATCGCGAGGTTTCAACGCTGTACGACCTTGGCTGTGATGCGGTTGGTGCTCTAGTGACGACTGCTGGGGTCCATCGGTTGAGCTGAGGATCAACTTGCACGTACATCTTTTGCTGTTCTGGAAGGAGCGGTAAATCTGTGGCAGTCGTGTTGTACAGCTCACTTCTCTTGTCCTTGTCTTGAATCATCTGCTCTCGCACGATCTGACCGTGTGCATTTTGCATCAGTCTTCTGGTTGGGAGTAGCGCTCTGTACTTTCTACCATTTAGTAACTCTGCTGGTGATGGTATGCTGGTAGAGAGCGGCGTAGCTCTGTAGATTAGCATAGCCAAATTCGGATCGTGTCCCGCCGCTATGCACTTCTTCATGCGCTGTTTGACTGTTTGTACCATGCGCTCAATAAGTCCACTACTTTGCGGGTAACGTGGACTTGATGTGATGTGGTCGAAGCTGTACTGACTTGCAAAGGCTTCGAATTCTTTAGACGCGAACTGTGAGCCATTATCTGACATCACAATCTTTGGCACTCCGTACTCACTGAACACTTGTTTCAGGATCTCGATTGTTGCGCTGGCAGTAGCGCTGCGTACTCTTCTGATGACCGGGAATCTACTGTAGTAATCTGCTATCAGAAGATAGTTGGTAGATTGAAATCAAAGAAGTCAACGCCCAACTTCTCCCATGGTCCTTGGGGAACTTCATGAGGCATCAGTGTCTCTCGCTGTTGGCTCCTAGAGAACGTTTGACACACCTTACAACTCTGGGCTGTCTGAAGTATGTCGGCGGTAATCTTTGGCCAGAAAACTGCTTCTCGAGCTCTTAACTGCATCTTTTCAACACCAAAGTGACCTTCATGAATTGTTTGAAGAGTTTTGTTGCGCAGCTTTTCAGGAACGATGAGCCTGTGACCCTTGAACAGTAGACCATTCTCTGCACTGATTTCTTCTCTATAGGTCCAATAGTCGACAAGTAACGGGTGGCAATCCTTTGTTGTCTCAGGCCATCCATTTATTACGGCTTGCATCAAAAGACCTGACGTTTTATCTTCTGCAGTGGCGCGCCTGAAGTCTGCTACACTTGCTGAATCAGCAGGAATTTCTTCAGTAAGTATGTGGACTGGGATGACATCTTCTTTGTCTACTTCCTCTCCACCTGTGGGCTGGGGTGAGACTCTGGAAAGTGCATCGGCTATGACATTCTCCTTCCCCTTCAGATATTCAATGTCCACATCGTACTGTGACAGTCGTAACAGTAGTCGCTGCAGGCGTGGTGAGTTTGATGCTATGGATTTCTTCCATACGCTGACTAATGGCTGGTGATCTGTTTGAACAGTTACTGTGTAGCCATACACATAGTGGTGAAATCTCTCAAGGGCAAAGACAACACTCAACAGCTCTCTCTGTTTCAGTACTGCTGCTCAGTCTCAGTGAAGCTTCTTGACGCGTAGACTACTGGCTTGCCATCTTGTAGTAAAACTGCTCCTAAGCCTTTCTTAGATGCATCTGATTGGATGACGCTGGTCTTTGACTTGTCAAAATATGCCAACACTGTTGCACTTGTGATTTCTTTCTTGGTAGCTTCAAATGCTACTTGCAGCTGCGAACTTTCCCAGGCAAAAGCAGTGTCTTTCTTGCATAGTGCTCTTAGTGGGGCTGTCAAATCCTGTAACTTTGGGCTAAAGCGATTGAGGTAGTTCACCAAACCAAGGTAGCTTTGAAGATCTTGAAGATTTTGGGGTGCCGTCATCTCTGTGACGGCTTGTACCTTCTTGGGATCTATCTTGTACCCATTTGGCGTGAGGCTACCTCCAAAGAATGGACAGTCTTGAGACTTGAAGACAAACTTCTTGGCATTGAAGGTGAGATTATTGGCTCTTGCTGTCTCTAGCAGGGCGATGACTGTGGTATCATGAGGTATTTCTGCGTTGCCATGGCAAAGGACATCGTCAGCAATTCCTGTAGTCCTGGGAACATTCCTCAGGATTCTATCGAGTCTCTCCTGGAAAACGTCACCTGCCACAGTTAACCCAAAAGGTAAACGCAGCCACTGGTACTTGCGCCATGGCGTGTTGAAAGTGGTCAGCAGGCTACTCTCTTGGTCCAAAATAACATGCCAATATCCTGACTTTGCGTCGAGTAAACTGAAGTATTTTGAGCCTGCTAACTCTGGTAGGATGTCATCAATTGTTCTGTTGTACCACTGGTTTCGTTTTATGGCCTTGTTTAGATCCTTAGAATCGAGGCATAATCTTAAGGAGCCATCAGGTTTCTTCACTGGGACAATTGAGTTAATCCATTCAGTGTGCTCTTTGGTCTCTTTGATTACTCCAAGCTCTACCAATCTCTTCAATTCTGCTTTGTAGGCTGGTTTCAAGCTCACTGCTACTTGACGCGGTGGATGCTGGGCTGGTTTGTAATTTTCCTTTAACTGGATATGGTAAGGTGCACCCGGCAAAGTTCCCATGCCTTGGAAAACGTCGGCATACTCTCACAGCAAGTATTCTTTGGTCGTAGGCAAAGGGTGTGTTTTGCCTCCAATGGTTATCTTCCTGTCTGTACACTCTTGTATTATTGGGGTTACCGGTTCTGTTGAGAATTTCGTAGGCTCGTCTGTAACTGTCTTGATGGAAGTGTGTACTTTGGCTTTGACTGCTGGTTCCTGGATCTCGGAAAAACTAACTTATCCCATTAGTAAGGCGTGTTGTCTGCCTAAGATCATGTGACCTTTGCTGTCTGCCACTTCGCACAGGACTTTGTATCTCTGCTTGCCGTGGTAAAGATACACAGTACAGGTTCCAAGGTTCTCAACTGGGTTATCATTGTAGCCTTTCAGATTCACAGTCGGTTTTACCAGCTTAAGGTTTTCCCCAAAGAGTGTCTTGGCTTTGTACAGGGGTGGAATGTTGCAGCTTGCACCTGTATCGACCTCGCAGGAGATCTGAAAAATCTGTGATGACGGTTCCTGGCTGAGCCAAAGGGGGCGAATGTGAGGCTGTGGTTGAGGGTGATTAAGAGTCTTCACCATTACTGTCTTGAGATGATGAACACTGGCACTGACGTACACTGGTGTATACTCTTCGGGTGTGCTGTCTCCGTGTAAGGGTGTAACAGTAGTAGACTGGGCTTGTATCTCGTTAACATTTGCTCCTTTGTTCTTGGATTTGCACACAGAGCTATAATGTCCTTCCTTTCCACACTTGAAACACTTGGCGTTCCTTGTGGGGCATTCACTTCTCGGATGCGACGACTTTGCTCCACAGCTGAAACAGGTTTCTCTCTTGGTGCGTCCTTGGCTGCGTGAACCACCCTTCTGCTTCTAATGCTTCTTTTGGTTTGGTCCAGCTCCTTGCTTCTCACTGAGTTGATGTATTGCTGCTTGTGTCGGATTACCTTTGAATTCAGGCCGCATATATCCAACCTGGCTGGCTGTGGCGTCCTCGTTCTGAGCAACTGCTATCGCTTCCTCTAGAGTTAAAGCTGAGCCTTTCTCAATGCATCTATAGTAGGCCTCTCGGGAACGTAGACCAATCACTATTGCGTCTCGGAGTAGTCTGTCACGGGCTTCGGCAGGATATTCAACTGGTCACACAGCACAGTGGCCTTGTCAATGTACTCTGGGAGACTTAAGTTACCCTGCTCCAAGCGACGAAAGTTTGCTGCTGCTGCAAGCGCGCTGGACTTTGGCTTTTTCCACTCTATAAACTTCTGTAAGAGAACCTTTGGGTTTGCTTTCTGCTCCGGTGTGAGATTCAGTGACTTGATGTGTGTTCTTCCGATCTTTCCAGCCCAAATCAAGACATAACTTGCCTTCATCGAATTTGGTTTCGATGCTAACGGACCACTTAGGAGGAGTTCGCATTCCTCAACCCAGTCTTGGCACTTGTGGTAACAGTCCGGACCTGGCGTAAAATATGCCTGTGGCGCTTGAAAATGCGACAGTTCCGCCATAGTTTAAAACCGAACGAAATGGCGAACGAAACGGCGAACAAAACGGCGTTGCCTCTTACTCCTGGCTGGGTTTGTGATTTCCTGACACCATGTAAACTGCGCACTTTTCGGCGTTAACTGTACGTTTTCAGTGGAAAGACGAGACGCTGTGTAAATCGAGAACGAACGCTGAAGGTTTATTGCCCGATCCTTGTACTACGAAGTTACATGCATAATAACCTGAATTTAAATCTACATTTTATATCTACATCCAGGAAACAATAGATCCTAATTACACTTGATGCGTTGTGACAAATGCGATGAAAGTTACGTAATCAAGACAATACATGAGGTGGAAAACAATACATGCAATTATGCGACATCATGTAACAAGTACGATCAAATAAAAAGAGCATATTTTAACTGCGATCAATACAGTAACTTACCTCGCATTACCTTGCAACTGGATGATCGATCCTCTTGATGTTTGCAAAACGACTTGCACAAGAAGAATAAAGTAACTTAAAGTTTTCTCTTAGTTAAAGTGTTTAAAGACCTGATGTTCTACTTCCAAGCATAAGTTATAATTACGTTTTTTTTAATTTGTGTTTCAATTTCAACGACAAATAAATTCATCACGCGAACGGTCGTAAATAACGTGAATCTTGATATTCATCTCTTTAAAAAGCCCATGATGCATAGAATTCAGAAAACCCCATGATTTTGCGCGGATTTAGTAAGAAATGTACAACGCATTATAAAACACCAACACCGTCTTAGAATATAAAACAACTTGTGAGTGTCAAAGCGAAAGCGCGAAACTTTGTAAAGCCGCCGCGAAGACGCAAGGGACTTTCGATTTCAAGCCTGTGAATCAAAAGTTTTTTCCCGGAAAAAGAAACATAGGCACGCATTGCGTGCATGAGCTATTTTGAAAATTCCTTAAATGATATGAAATGGTGAAAGCAACAAAACAGTGGAAGAAAACTAGCACAAATAACCGCCTGCAGATATACGTTTTTCAAATCCTCCGGCCCGCCCCCTACCCCCAAAAGCTACCGAGATCACGAACTGCGTCCCGTTTCTCGAACGTCCCGATAACGTTTCGGGCCCGGAAAGCTATCTTATGTGCGCAATGTATTCATTAAAGATTAAAATTTTGTTGATTTTGAAAGCTAAGCAATAAAATTCTAAATTGACAAAACAAGTCGAGCTGGTTTGAGGGCTAAAAATGCATCACCATTTTACAGATTCTGATTTGAATATGAGTTGTGGGCCCGAAAAGTTGTCGGGACTTTCGAGAAACGGGCCCTCTGGGACCAAAACTCTATTTAGGTCGAGAAATGCAAAGTTTGCTTTTGTATTCTAGCCTAAAGGGTTAGGGTATGAAAATAGGTGGGAAGTTTTGGCTAGCTTTTTCACGGGATCTTCGGAGTTATTTTATGACGAAACTACGGCCCCAGTGAGCAACTTGTCTCTGTAATCAACCAGAAAAGTCCTGCACAGAAATTTGATGCATCCAAATTGAAGGATTATTATTTTGTGAAAATTCTAGTCTTTTTTTAAAAAGATGCTTTTATTATTCACAAAAGAAACGTGGAAATGGTTCCCTTTGGCCTGGAAGACGCAAACTAATTAAATTAAATTGTTTTTAACTCCAAACCACAAGCTAATGAAATTAATGACAAAAATTCTTTGAACCACCTGTTTCTGTAATGTCAACCAGAAAAATCTTTCACAGAAACTAAACGCATGTAAAATGAATATTGGTAGGCTCCTTGTAAATTGCAACTAATAGTATTCAAACAACTGTTTTTATTCTCCACAAAAAAGTCGTGCAAATTACCCTGGGTGCCAGAGGTTTTTATTTTTTAGTGAAAACGGCGAGTTTGAGCGGCGAAGCCGCGACAACGAGGCGCAACGCGCCGAGAAAAAATAAAAATCTCTGGGCACTCGAGTACACAACCTCATTTCCATGCGATTTGTGGATCGGATATCTCACCAAACCGGTTTTAATCCTTGGGGACCAACGCGTGCCTGTTTGTTTATATTAAATCTGGTGACAATATTCCGCGGTCGAGACAGAAATATTAAATCAAATCCACTCAGTGGAAAAGATACATCGATGACATTTTTTCACTGTAGAGTGTTGAGAAAAAGTGGAGACAGAAGATTTTATTGTCCTTGCAAACAAACATTAATCTCAGACAAAGAAGTAAACTTTCTGGATACAACCGTTTTCAAAGGCGAGAGATTTAACAAACAAAGAATCCTTGATATCCGCACGCAATTAATCCAGTACACTTATTTCTCTTCCTGTCACCTACCGGTGGTCAGCGAAATCGTTCAGCGAGAATACCTGCAGCTCCAAAGCACGCCACCGTGCTAGAGATAAAAATAAAATAGAGATAACAATTTTCCTCGTTCAAACAAAACTCTAAAGGTCACACTCCACGATAACACGAATTAATAAGTCGTGTCTGGCCTGTCGACACTTCTTTTCAAGACATCCTTGCGCTGAATAGATTTCAACAGCGCTTCTTTCTGAACTGGCTTGAGTTCTCTGATATTTGAAAATTTGGATACTACAGAGTATTCCACAGCGTTTCTTAAAGATCGCAAAAAGCCGCAATCTCTATCTACGTCAGTAGTGTAGCAGCTATCCGAAACCTCTATTTTCATTGGCCTTGTAAAACACAGCTGCTATTGTTTTTAGGTCTAGAGCCCATTGTTGGGTTGTTTGTTCTATTGTTCTCCGAACCAATGGTGTGAGACCTTACGAGAGCTGCTACATGACATCTACGTCCGTCATTGTTGTTTGTGTGGCTTCACTTTGGGAAACCGGCTTTTCACGCGCCCGTGGCGAATTGTTTTGGTCCAGCCAATCGAAGTTGCTGTTGCATCATTAACTCCCGGTAGAGTCTGGAAACAAGTAGGAGTAACCAATCAGCGACCTAGTTCAGATTCTGAACTAGATCCTCGCATGGAAATGAGGTTGTATATTCGAGTGACCAGAGGTCCGTCTCGCGGCTTCTTCTAACCGTTTATGCGGTTAATTTTACTCATGATATTCAGAGAACGGACCTCTGGATCCAGGGTGCGTGCAAATAGAAACAGAAACTAATTAGATTAAATTGTTTTCAACTCAAAACCACAACCTTGAGGTTAACATTTGGAACCAAACATCTTTTCCTGTAATGTCGACCAGAAAAGTCTTAAATCAGAAACTTAGCGCATCCAAAATGAATTTTGCAACTAATAGTTTTTTGAACAGGCGTTTTTTAACGCACCATAAGAATTAACGTTTTCTCGAAAACATGTTGAATTCCATCACGTACCAGTTTCTATAAGGACAAAGTTCAACATTTGCACGTGCACACAACGTGACTGCTCATACAAAATATAGTCGCTACTCGCTTGTAGTAATCGCTTGGGGGATACAATTAATAACCTACACATCTGCTCACATTAATTCACAGAAAGATAAACGTTTTAAATACTGTAAATTGTATATTAATTGCATTAAGTTTTCTCTGTTGAACTCCATGCATCCCGGACAAGTTTCTATAAGGACAAAGTTCAACATTTTCACGGGCAGACAACGTGACTGACAAAAAAGATACAATTTCAAATAGTAATCGCTCGAAACCCAGGTTTGAAACATACAAATCATGTTCCGCATCACATTATTTGAAATCCGCTTGCCGTTTTTGCAATAAAGCTATACTTTCTTATTTCAGTACCGTGTTTGAGGCAACAATTGCGAACATCCAAGATGGCTGATTTTCAATTCATGCCAAGTGCCCTTCTTTGACCTTCAGTAATACCATTTTAGAAGCGAGAATTTGATTGGCTTACACAGTACACGGTGTACATACTAGAGACAATCTGATTGGTGTGACATAACCCAAGACATACATACATACATACATACATACATACAAACATACTAACAAACAAACATCACAAACCAACCTTTGCGCCTGCTAATGAGCTATTTTTTTCAAAATAGCTCAAAAAATGGTTAATGAAGATGAGGGTAGTGAAAGAGCAAAACTCCACTGCTTTTTCCCAGCGGGAAAAAAACTGACAGGCTAGGAATGAGCCGACAGTGTATTCCCACGGGAGATATCTTTGGACCTCAAAAGCGCTCATATCAAATATTTGCATACTGTCAAAGATTGAGACATTTTCGGGACACTTGTTGAGTGAAATTTAAGTCTTGAATAAAACGTGTATCGACAATCGAATTTTATGAAAGCGAAGATGGCTAAGGAGCAGGAAAAGAACAACTCATATTTACAAAGTTCGTAACGTGACTAGCCCACGCCGCTCGAATGGCTGACAATTTTTTCTGGAACGGATAGCTCGAGCCGTTTAAACGGTTGGCGATTTTTTTGAACGGATAGCTCGAGCCGTTCGAACGGCTGACGATTTTGTTTTTAACTGATCGGCTCTAGTTTAGTTTTGTACCCTGGAGAAGGCAGTATTGCCGAAACGTCTGTATAACCATCATATGAACAGCGTCGTAATTTATCACGTTTTTCACTTTAGCATTAATTTAGTATCCACGTTGCACGGGGAATTTCAATCTTTATCACTCAACCTCGAGCAGTTCGAACGACTGATGAACGGCTTATGAAGTCTAGATAGTGTAACTCCGATGGACACAAGCGAGTGCTTTTTTACTAAACTTCTTGCTGCTTGTCCCGGTAATTTTTTCTCCGATCATCCACACGAACGCTATAAAATTCTTGCAGCTGGAGCGCTGTAACTTCTTCTTCGATCATCAACACAAGTAATACGTGTATGAACTTATTGCTGCTGGACCCAGTAACTTTTTCTCCGATCATCCACACGAACGCTATAAACTTCTGCGGCTGGAGCAACTTCTCCGATCTTCGACACGAGCGCAATAAATAAACTTCTTGCGGCTGGACCAGGTAACTTTTTTGCGGGTTCTTGCGGCTTAGATACTAACTTCTTGCGTCTTCTTGCGGCTAGAATTTCAACTTCTTGCGTTTCGAATGTTCTTGCGGGTAAAACGCAAAAACATGGCATTTTTGCTTCTTGCGACAGCTTGCGCCTTGCGACGCGTTTTGCGGCTTCTTGCGCCACTTTTTGCGCGTGCATTATTTTTGGTCTATACTGTTAATATAAACTCCTTATCACTGATCCGAGTTTGAAATGCGTTTCACAATTTTGTAACTTTTCTTCGATAAAGTACGACCAAATAAAAAGAGCATATTTTAACTGCGATCAATTCAGTTACTTACCTCGCATTATCCTGCAACTAGATGATCGATCCTCTTGATGTTTACAAAACGACTTGCACAAGAAGAATAAATTACCTTAAAGTTTTCTCTTATTTATAGTGTTTAAAGACCTGATGTTCTACTTCCGAGCATAAGTTTGGAACGTCGTGTTATAATTACGTTTATTATTTTTCAATTTTTTTTCAATTTCACCGACAAATAAATTCATCACGTGAATGGTCGTGAATAACGTGAATCTTGATATTCATCTCTTTAAAAAGCCCATGATGCATAGAATTCAGAAAACCCCATGATTTTGCGCGGATTTAGTTTGTCTTGTAAGAAATTTACAACGCATAATCAAACACCATACTGTCAAAGATTGAGACATTTTCGGGAAACTTGTTGAGTGAAATTTAAGTCTTGAAAAAAACGTGAATCGACAATCGAATTTTATGAAAGCGAAAATGGCTAAGGAGCAGGGAAAGAACAACGCACATTTACAAAGTTCGTAACGTGACTAGCCCGCGCCGCTCGAATGGCTGACATTTTTTTTCTGGAACGGATAGCTCGAGCCGTTTGAACGGCTGGCGATTTTTTTTGAACGGATAGCTCGAGCCGTTCGATCGGCTGGCTATTTGTTTTAACTAATCGGCTCGAGTTTAGTTTTGTACCCTGAAGAAGGCAGCATTGCCGAAACTTCTGTATAACCATCATATGAACAGCGTCGTATTGTATCACTTTTTTCACTTAAGCATTAATTTAGTATCTACGCTGCACGGGGAATTTCAATCTTTATCACTCAAGCTCGAGCGGTTCGAACGACTGATGAACGGTTTACGAAGTCCCGATAGTGTAACTCCGATCGACACATTCTAGTGCTTTATGATTAAACTTCTTGCTGCTGGATCCGGTAACTTTTTATCCGATCATCGACACGAACGCTATATATTGCGGGTTCTTGTGACTTAGGTACTTAACTTCTTGCGGCTTCTTGCGGCTAGAATTTCAACTTCTTGCGTTTCGATAAAGTACGATCAAATAAAAAGAGCATATTTTAATTTCGATCAATTCAGTTACTTACCTCGCATTACCCTGCAACTGGATGATCGATCCTCTTGATGTTTGCCAAACGACTTGCACAAGAAGAATAAAGTACCTTAACGTTTTCTCCTATTTATACTGTTTAAAGACCTGATGTTCTACTTCCGAGCATAAGTTTGGAACGTCGCGTGATAATTACGTTTTTCTTAATGGACGACAAATTGTAAGCTGTTAGACCGAGTCACGAACCGGTATTATTTCAGTTTTATGACTTCTTCTTTTTCACGTGTCATTTTTTCCATACAGGCGTTTGTTTGTTGTAGTTAGGAACTGTGAAGAACTGTAAGTGTTTTCAGAAATAGCCGTGCAAACATCGCGGTAAGAGTAAACATGGGCGAGAGTTTTGACAGCTTTCAAACATGTCAACTTCTTTCCTGCCTTTCCTTGTGTTTGCAGGTAAAACGCGCCGGGAAATATTATTGCAACGACAACGACAGTTGGAAAGCGTTGTAGTTTGCTGATTTAGTGGAAGTCGTTGAGAGAAAAAAGCTAAAAATATCGTCGAAAGTTAAAGAATGGTTGAGGTCACTGTTACCAGGAATGGAAAGGCTGAGCGAAGAATTAGAATCTCGGGGATTCACCACTCGAAAATCATTGCAGTATCTTCAAGACGTTGATGTCGATCAGTTCCATCTTCTCGTCACCAAAACGTTTAAATCTGGCTGAACAACGAGCGCTTAAGCACGAATTAGCAAAACTTAGGCTTGCAAGTAAATCATAAGAATTTGGCCACAGTAAACGTTTGATGCCAAAACAGTTAGATTTTAATCAACATCAGCAAACTTTGCCGGGCAGTCAACCGACGACCGCAAATGTCAACAATACTGATCACCTACATATTAGCAGGTTGACTGCTGTGCTGCTTTTGTCACTCAAGCAATGAAAATAAGAGCAAAACATAGTCA
Organism: Cladopsammia gracilis; assembly: GCA_022457155.1. Lineage (NCBI taxonomy): Eukaryota > Metazoa > Cnidaria > Anthozoa > Scleractinia > Dendrophylliidae > Cladopsammia > Cladopsammia gracilis. The sequence goes on from JAJGOT010000343.1 coordinate 530,571, forward strand.
TTAATACTGGTCATTGTTTTAAAAATACATGAATATACATTTTATTCTAGATTTCTTTATTGTAATTAAACTAATTTTAATTTCCTTATTGTAATTGGTTCGGTAATACCATGTATAGAAATGGGAATACTGAAATAAAGTTGTTGTTATTACTCATGCGCGTAGCGGCATGAGTTAAGGTTTCGGCTCCGTTTTTCTTGTTATTTTTTGTGTCACGATTTTGCATGCAAATTTATGCACGCATATTTTAATTGTGCACTTCCGGTTCATGTCTTTGCCATTTACACTTCCTGTTAAGTGACTTCCGGCTACTCTTACTTAAAGAGCGTCACTGAAGTGTCACGACAGCATCTCCTACAACTCTACATAAATTACTATGTTCACGTTTGGTATATACAAGACTTAAAAGAATCACTGGCTTCATTGTGGTACAGCCTTCACTTCCAAACCATTCAATAATAAACAACGTGGTTTGCAGGAACGATGACTAAATGAAAGGAGTAACTCTTCTCCATGTCGGACATCTCCTTATCATGTTTTAAATATATCATAAAACTTTCGTACGCATGCGCATGAGTATAGGCTGCTTGCAGCCTCTTGTTTTTATTGTTATGTCGCTCAACAAAGTGTTTCTGAAAGCACCAATTTGGCCTCCCCACTTGACCGCCGGAAGCAGGAGCTCATTGAAAACGTATGTTTTTTGGAAGTGCAAATTTTTCAGTGCCCAAGAACATTTGTTCATGCTCAAAAGGAAAAATGATTCGCTTACAACTGTTACTCGCGGGAGAATTTGCAGGAACTATCACCAGACCGGTCACAACCTGCACAACCGGAAAAATTGCCGCGGAACAACCTGCGATTCTCACGTGAAATGCAGGTTGAAAGAAAAACATCCAGAACTGGGAAAATCGATCATTGAAGCTCAAAAAAATTTGGTGTTATTAACGAAGTATAGGGAAGAGGCTAAGCAAACACTCGAACAATTTACCCTGCAGCTTGAACAATCGCGCGGGAGTTTTTTTTTTTTACCGTTATGCGCCCTCGCCTAAAACGTGTAAATCCATTAAAGTACCTTAAGAGACAAGAACTTGATAAAGATCTTCTGTATCTTCATAAAGCCTTGGAAAACAAAATACCCCCAGAGGCGGAAGACTGGCGGTTACCCTACGTTATTGAAAATAACAAAGGCTTGTGCTGTTCTGCTAAAGCGCCGGTTCAAAATCCTCCTCCAAATAACAACAACCATGTCAAAACCTCGACAGGAGTGTCCAGATTTCATCCGTACCAATTCTAACAGTGATATAATGGTTGCTCAGCTTTATTTATTGCAAACTCAACCGGCTTGAAATGTTATCAGTCGATTTACGGCAAGTGAAGCTTTAGTTTTGCGTTCTGGTTTTGTGGCCGATAGAGTTGAAATTATTGAGTTGTGTTTATGGCCCGATCGGAGTTTATTTAGGAGAAATATATTGATATTTTACATGCATCGAGAAATTAAAAATAAAGTTGAAATTATTTAGGTTTTTTGTGGACTTTTCGCGTCAGATGAAAAAATATTTCCAAGTCGTGCGCCGATCCCTGAGCTGGCTTGAACAAAGCACCGATGTGGATATCATCCAGTTATTTTGGTGGTATATGTAAGTCGTAAATAAACAATTTTACTTCCTCATTTTGTATTTATCTTTCTTGCTATAAAAGTATCCTTGCTTCGACAAAAGCAGAAAATAAAGAAGGCTGCATGGTGTAACAGCGTAAACAAGCGAATTGTGAAAACGCTTACAGTTTCCTTATCTTCACAGTTCCTAACTAAAAAATCAAATAAATAACAAGCAGACGCCTGTATGGAAAAAATGAGACGTGTTTTGAAAGAAAAAGGTCATAAAACTGAAATAATACCGTTTCGTGGTTCGGTCTAACAGCTTACAATTTGTCGGCTTTTCGTCTGCTGGTTCTTGAATCTGATCAACTATAACACAATAAACATTCCAGACATATTTTCGGCGTTCACGCTTTTCGTGGTCGCACTGTTATTTAGACTGAATTTATTTAAAGATGCAGAATTTCTGCGCACATGAGTGATTCGGTGCAATTAACATAGATTTTGAATGAATTTACTCATAGATGCATAATTTCTGCATACATAAGTTATTCGGTACAATTTACATAGATTTTGACTGAATTTATTCATAGATGTATATATTTTCTGCGCACATTAGTCATTCCGTGCTATTACATAGATTTTGACTGAATTTATTCATAGATGCAGAATTTCTGCGTACATGAGTTGGTGGGTGCTATTAACATAGATTGTGACTGAATTTATTTAATGATGCAGAATTTTTGCGACCGTGGTTTTTTATCAGTGTAATTTTAATGAAATGGAATGTAATTTTTAAACCCGTTTTATCCCTTAGTCAAGACTCTGTAATCTCAACTGCAATTATTTTTCTGGTGAAAATTAGTCCCCAACCAGTTTTTACCTGTGTTTTTTTTAGTGTAAAATTTGGTACAGAATAAATATGCATAAGTTCAACAAACGTTTAAAACCTCAATTTAGGCATACTAACAGTGATTTCCAGCAACAAATATTTTACTTACAGTCAGGTTTTCTTGTTCAGCGCGGAATTTCACATTTCTTCCGTGCCAAATTGAAGCATTTCTTGACAAAATTTTGGAAAAACACATTTGAGTTTGGAACACGTTCTCACTCCTCAAAAGTCAACTGGCAAATACATAAACAAATTTGGATACTGGCAACCATGGCAAATGGAAATTGTTTTTTGACATTCAACTTGAGAAGTTTGGCCTCCTTTTTACAGGCAACCTTAATGAAAAAGATACAAATAAGATTTTTAATACAACAGACAATTTCTTAAATGAAATTCTTTTAATTCGGTCAGAAACAAATTTTGAAGAGCAATTAACATCTGAAAGGCAGTTTCTTGAAAATAGTCTATGGTTCATCTCCTTGGTGCGAATTGTAGAATAAGCTTTGTTGGGGGACTAGCAACTTATTCTACACTCAATTGTTCGTGACTCAGTAAAGCAGACTTCAGTAGTTGGCTCTGGCTTTTACTCTTGATTAGACTTCCACAGTTCTTTACAGTTTAGATACTACACAATGTTCTGCTTAGAATGTTTCTCACATAGCTTTATGTGGGCTGAGAACTAGCTATCAATCAACGTCAAAAACAGATCGAAAGGTAATGTAGGCTAACGTAAGCCTCACCGTGATTGGTTAGGACAAATGATTAACATATATTCCTTCGACATGTTTGTCAGTGTCGAAGCTGACTTCTCTTTCAATTTTCACTAACATTTCAGAATTGATCAGCCAAAACAAAACTACAAGAGAAATATAAAAATTACAAGGTACATTCTTATTGATTAACATTTAGGAGTTATAGTAAGTTTACAAATAAAAGTTGTTGTTTACAATTTCTACACAATCATTAATTACTAGCGCAGAGTCGCTTAATCACAGCTTCGTGGGTCGGACTTTGAGTACCGCCCTTTCCATATCATTAACAGCTATAAGTAAACAAGTACGTCCATATTACACGGAACGTCCTTGAAGGATCTTTGGTAGACAGTATAGCCTTTATTACTTCATACTACCTTTTATCGTACATTGCGTGTCGTGCGACTAGGGTCCAAAAAGTAATTAAACAGTCTCGTTTAATGACTGAAGAAGTCACCTAAATCGTTATAGTTTTACGGAAAAATAAGACAGTGAAATAAAAGTAAGTTACTCTAACTAGAATTACTATTTCCAGATAGCGCGCTTGACCTGAACTTAATTTAATAAACTCGGCCAGACCCTTATCGCTAAAGTTTCTATGAAACATAAACTGGTATGTTCTCGAAAAAGGCATGAAGGCTTCACGCTTAACAAAATGAGTAAGAAAGACATTTTCCAGTAAGGGCATCGGGAAATGTCAACCTCAAGTAGGGGTCACGTCACAACCCAATTGATCTTAAGGTGAATAGCATTATTGCAAAACAAAAAGATCCGATTAAGATTGTTTATTCAGCGAATTAATTTATTTTGAAGTACCAAGTGATAATTTTCGCAAAGCTCGTGCCCTGTACCAAAATCATACCAGAGAAAATATCACTACGAAGAATCATTCACAAGAGTACAAGTTAAGAGCGAGTTAACAACATTTTTAAGTGCTTCAAGATTATATAATTGTTATTGCATATATTTTTAACACCAAAAACAAGTCTCCTTTAATTCTAAAACATAACTATAATTAAAAATATGTGACGTTTCATTGCTTGCATTTTTATTGTTTTACAGAATTAACAACGCCCCAATTTTCTACAAGGAGTGGGAACGTAGAGGTATTTTTTTGTAGTTTCTCGATTTCGTTTCTTTATTGTTACTCAAAATGTGTGTACTAAGATATTTTGTTTAAATAACGTCGCTCTTTGTAAAATTACAATGCATAATTGCCACGCGTTTATAAGTATCTGTTAATATGTAAGAGGAACACTCAATAAAAAAAATTACCTCAGCTACATTGCATCTGAAAATTTAATTTCGTATACTTCATTCGACGTCATTGTTGAACTATAGAACCCCGCCATACAATCACCCTGTAATACGCCCATGCACTAGCTCGTTATTTAAAGAACTGCGCGAGTGCTTTAAAGTGGCTGTCTCCCTAAGATCCTCATAATCAAAATTGGTCACGAAACAGATTTTATTCAATTCTTGCATGTGAATTATACTTTGTCTGGTAACTATAAAATACATTTCGTTTTGTCTCAAAATTGTTTTTTCAGCAATGTACAGGGGGGTCCCCTGGGGGACCAAATTTGACATTTTTTAGTACGAAAAATGCAAAATTACCCTCACTTTGGCAACTTCTCACAACACTTAAAATTTGAAGCAGAGCTAAATTCCACTGTTGTTTGACAGGTAAAAGTCTAGTTACTATTACAACATTATAAAAATTTCCATATCGTTGTTCCAAGTATTTAAACATTAACTATCCACTTGACAGCTTGTAATAAAACAGGAAAAATGGGTTCACAAAAATTCATCTAAACCAAAAGTGGATCTTCGTACAGCAATTTCCTTGCAGCCATAGAACAATAAAGACTGAATCTTAAGTAACAATCCGTGTAAGAAGTAGGCAATTCTCTATTATTCCGCTGCATTTCGCTTTCACCACATAAGAATGTTTAGATTTTTGTACTGAGAATACGTCAACCTATTGACAACATGGTTTTGAAATAAAATTTACTGAAACTTTATTTTAAAGCGATGTTTCTTTTGTGCTACAAGATTTCATCCAATCGTGAGACTCCAAAACAATGGCCAATAAAGACTTCTAATTTTCCATGTTCCCCACATAGAATTTTTGTTGCATTATATCGTTGTTCCAAGTATTTAAACATTAACTATCAACCCACTTGACAGCTTGTAATAAAACAGGAAAAATGGGTTCACAAAAATTCATCTAAACCAAAAGTGGATCTTCGTACAGCAATTTCCTTGCAGCCATAGAACAATAAAGACTGAATCTTAAGTAACAATCCGTGTAAGAAGTAGGCAATTCTCTATTATTCCGCTGCATTTCGCTTTCACCACATAAGAATGTTTAGATTTTTGTACTGAGAATACGTCAACCTATTGACAACATGGTTTTGAAATAAAATTTACTGAAACTTTATTTTAAAGCGATGTTTCTTTTGTGTTACAAGATTTCATCCAATCGTGAGACTCCAAAACAATGGCCAAGAAAGACTTCTAATTTTCCATGTTCCCCACATAGAATTTTTGTTGCATTAAAAATCACAATAGTTTTCACTAGAGATAAATAAATGCGCTGCCTGATGAAGTTATGGTAGATTTTCATGTTTTAGCCAATGAGGTGGACGGTTTCAACAATAGCACAATTCACACCTTTCTACATTCCGTGTATTTGGGTTGCCTACTTCTTACACGGATTGTTACTTAAATATCTTGAAAAAAAAATTGTGTGGCCAGTTGGTTTAAGACCACGAAGACGCTTTGAAATAACGGTATTTACGAATTATGCAAATAAGGAGCCTCAACCTAAGCGTGCAAATACAGTGCAAATGTGACCCGAACAAACTACAGCAGCAGACGTACACGCAAGCTTATACCCCAACTGTGGGACAAGGGGGGGGGGGGGGTGTCCCCCCCACCTTGGGTTTTTGCGATGTTGCAATATTTCGAACGTATTTTACATCTAATAGATAGCCTGTGGTGTGTTCTACAAGATAAGATAAATTTTATGGGTTGGGGCGCTGCTGGGGATCCGTGACGTCATCCAAAATGGCCGCCAAGATGCCCGCCATCTTGGATTTTACTAAAAATTCAAATTTATCGAAAAAATGCAGAAATTGCAAATATTGTTTGCTAGAGTTCCAAAATAACATACAATTAAATATTTTGATGCTTTTGGCAGCATCTTATATGTTTTTTTTCCGCTGAAAAACGGTGAAAAACACGCATTTTTCTTCAAAAATGGGTTGACCACATGTTACTTATGACGTCATATCTCGTTACCATAGCAACCAGTTGTCGCCAAACTTTACCAAATGTGTCTCAAGGATAAATGAACAGCTACTAAAAACGGCATGTGCTAATCTTAAATGGTCTTGAAAATATGGGAAAAAACCTTAACTTGTCACTTTTGTAATCTTTTTTCATCCTTTATCTTTTGTGGTTTCATTTTAGCTTCTCTTTCTATTTTATGAAGCGAAATGGATTATAAATTTGACTGTATATAACGTGCGTGTTTTCTTGTTGTTTACTAACTGGCGGCAAGACAAGAGGAAAAGGCGAATCGGTAAGTCGTAAATTTATTTTTCCATGAGGTTGTAAAAAGGAATGAAGAACCTGAATAATAATTATAAGTACTCGATTGTGTTTTGACTTGAGAACAAAATTGTAAGTGCTGGCAGCATAATGTTCATCTTTAAAACTTGCCCTCACGGTCAAAACAACTAGATCGAAAAAAAAATATTCAGTTATTCGTCCTATTGTTTTAGAAATTTTAGTTTAGCTAGATATATATTTTCTTGTAACAAAAATGTCATGGAAATGTGAAAATAAAGTTTTGAATTGTATTGCTGTAGTCTGTAAATTAATTTTGTTTATTGGTGTGACAGGAAATCGCTGGGTCCAAAGAACATTCATGAATGTCCATTATCTTTTATAGAAATTATCCGTAGAGTTATTTCCCAGTATTTTTCTCCCTTATGGCATTGTCAATTTGCCATGATATTTCGCCCACTGTGGTCTCTAGGTTCTTAGGGCAGAATCAATAATGGCTGTTTCCAAGCGATCTTGGTTTGTTTGAAAAAACAATAAAAATAAATAGGTATCTATAAGATAAAATACCAAAAAAGCGAACACCCTGTATTAAGCGGACACTGGAGCATTTCCCGAGGGTGTCCGCTTATAACAGGTCCCGCTCACGCAATGGGTGAAGGTCAGGGGGAAGGATTCCGCAGAGTTTTCAAAATCGAAGTCATGGATACTTGTGTTGAAAACAAAGTTTTCGAAAAGCACAGGACAGAAATTTACAGATAATTTGCTTTTAGAAAGAAATGCCATACCTGCTGTTTAGTGGGGTTTATTGATCAAGTTACGAGTGATTATGTCCGGACATCACTGACCAATTAGGTTCCAAACGGCTCAATTTATAAGTTAAAAAGCTCCTAATCTCTTATAAGTTTCTAGTTATTACTAGTATGCTCTGAAAGGAAGGTCTAAGATTCATTGGCGAAATTAACAGACTGACAACACGAGAAAAGCGTTCTACTTTTCCAGGTTTCTGCTTTTGCGTGACTGCTGCTGATGGCAATAATTTTGATCAAAAGCTCATCTCCCATTTCTTGATTTATAAAAATGTGCGCCCAACTTGATATGATAAAATAGGCACTTCATATGAAACAATGATTTATTTGATGTGTAACAAGATCGGTTTTATTGATATATCAAAAATTACAATGACACAGAAGCAATTGTTATGACACGAATATGTGACACAATGACATCAATAAAAAAATTTGATGCTAAAATGTACTTCACATGAAAAATGATGAACTTGTTATTTTGTCACATTCGGTTTTATGTCCTAAAAACAATTAAAATTGCATTGCTATATTAAATTCCTGCTTCTAACAAGACTAACAACTATAAAAAATTACAAATGCTAGTGACTTAAAAGCTAAAAATTCCCTAGAAACTAATTATATAATTGGTTATTTTGAAAACTACTTATAGCTGATTATATTTATTTGGAAAAGAAAGCAAATCAAGATGCTGATAGAGACTTCTTTTAAAAACAAAGACTGGTACAAAAGTTCTTAGGTTAATTGTCAGGCTGTTCAGTATTTAGAGGTCATTTAACTGTGAAGGAGCGATCAGCTTCCCTTTCCCTAACAAAGCACGGTGTTACACAGCTTACACAGCCATGAGTTATTCTACTGTACTGCTCACTGTTCAGCGTTTACTGTTATACCTTACAACAAAATCACAATCCAAATCATTAGGACAAAAGTGTTCGTATTATATTTACGCCAAAATTCAATATATGGGAGTACAGTGTAGTGGTCACGGTTGAGTAGCGCTACAGTATAAGAAGTTAGAGGGAACTCGTTAAAACACGAGTTGTGCGAGAAAAATTGAAAAATGTGACACCATGTGCATTCAAGGTGCAATCAAAATTCGATTCCTCGACAACAGCAGCAGCTCGGATCTACTAATGAACGAAAATTGACGTTTTTGCCTCGATGGACAATTTTATGATTGAGAGGTTATCAGTATTTATTCATGCAAAAAGTGTTTTAACATCTTGAATTTACGATATAAAAACAGGTCTTTAATTAAAATTGTTCAAAAATTACAAAGCATTCAAAATTAGAATGTACCAATGTATTTATGTAGCGCTACCATAATTGCCTTTTTTGCATCATCGATCGTCCATTAAAAAGCTACACTGTATATCCACATAGAGTAATATTTTGGAGTAAAAAAATCCAAACGGTTAATTATCATTTAACCCTTTAAGCCCTAAGAGTGATCAGCAACAAATTTCTCCTTTAATTCTCCTTGTAATATCAATGCCTTATCAATCAAAAAGGTCATGAGAAATAAGGACATGATCACACAAGATGAATTCTCTTGATATCCAAACAATTTCTCACCACTACTTCTATAGGAAATGTATAGGAACAAGAAATGAGAATTTGAATTTTGATATTAGGGCTTAAAGGGTTAAGGTGGCTCCCTATAGTGTTGTACCCGCGCGCCAGCCAGCTTTAAGGTGGTGAGACACGAGGGGTCATGTAGCAGGGACATGCCGCAGCAACATGTAGCAGCGACAAAAATTTGTGTAGTACACACTGAGGGACATGTAGCAGGGAGGTGCGCCAGGGACATGTAGCAGGGACATGTCGCACGGAGTTCAACTTGTTGAACTTCATGGAACACGTCGCGGGGACAAAATGTCCCCAAAATTGGTGTTGCACAATTATGAAAGTATCCGTTCACACGAGGGGACGTATGGCTGCAACATGTCCCTGAGACATGTCCCCGTAACATTTTCATGTGTGTGCAAGCGCTTTTATTTTGTCCCTGATACATGTCCCCACTGCACGTCCCTGCTACATGTCCCTCAGTATGTACTACACAAATATTTCTCGCTGCCACATGTCGCTGCGACATGTCCCTGCTACATGACCCCTCGTGTCTGACCACCTTTAGTCACTTTCCGCGCACTCACACGAAAAGTCAAACAAAAATTAAAAAAAATTTTCGCTTTTCCTAAGGTGAATTTCTCTAAAACAAACAAGGTTTGATATGCAAAAGCTAATGTCCGCATATTCGTTTTCAAAAAAAAAAAATCAGTCATACTATTTCAGTTTAATAGCTAGCTAAATACACGAAGTCCTGTGATATCGGGAAAAAAAACGTCTGAACGACCCTATATTTTTTCTTGCAAATTGTTGTCCGTCATAATATCCGAAGGATAGAAAACTTACAAAATCACAAAAGGAAACTCAAAATATTCAAATAAAATCAATTCTTGCAAAAGATTTGCCATTCTTTAGATGTTGTTTTGCTAAATTACTAAACCTCGTGAACTAAAATTGAAAGACAAAAATCAGGCGCTGTATCGTTATTCATGAGAGTTTGTGTAGGTACTTTCGTTAATATACTAAGGAGCCACCTTAAAATAAATGACATTCTAATAATTATTTCAGTGTTACAATCATAAGCGTTATTTCTCGGCTGGACCACTTACTCCTTTTTTTTATTTGCTGCTTCGACCTCGGCGGGCGACACGTGGAACAGTTTGATGATCTTCGGATCCAGTCCTCGTCGGGTATGAGACATTTTCCAGACCAATTTTTCTTTTCTCATTTTATTTGCCATTTCGACCTCGGCGGGCGGGATGTTGAACAGTTTGATCACCTTAGGATCCAGTTCGCGTGGGATAGCACGCTTTTTTCTCAATTTTTGACCTGCAGGGTAACACAGATTTAAGTTTAATGGTATGTAATCTTAACAACGTTATAGTCTTATTAAACAACGTTAAAATTTTCAGTCTAACAAATATTTAACAGGTTCAGCTATATAGAGATAAGGGAAGTAACAAGCAACAGGTGACCGAGGACACGCCCGGAGCTGGATGAGATGTTTGTCCATCGCAGGAATACCCACAACATAAGGGGTATCGAACGGTCTTTGCGAGCATTTGCAAGCATGCGAGCACTGTGTTTTTTCTTGCGAGCACGAGCAGTCATCACATTTCTCTTGCGAGCAGCGAGCACTTTAGGAAAAAACAACAGGCGAGCAGCGAGCACTTCGTAAATTTTCAACACTGTATTAGCTTGTATTATTATAATGACAAATTTCATTTCTAAGAGCCACCTCTCACACGTTTTTCAAATCAGAATTTACATGTTCCATCCTTTCAATCCGTAGACGCCCTGTGATCTATTGCTCTCTGTAAGTCTTTCGATTGAATTTTATATTTGATGGCATTAAACAGAACATTTATTTCTGCACCAAGAAACCTACAAAGCATGATTTACTAAATTTCGAACAAACAGCAAATTTTAACGAGAATCCGAGCATGCGAGCAATTGCGAAAATTTTGCGAGCACCAGCAGGCGACCACTGGTCTAAATTTTGCGAGCAAGTTGAGCAAAAGCCACATTTTGCGAGCACTTGAAAATTTTAAGGGACCATTCGATACTCCTAACATAGTGTCGCTGGAAATCATTTTTTTACGGGCCCGGTTGTTCGAAAGCCGGTTAACGCTAACCCAGGATTAACACTTAACCGAGGATTTCATTTCTGTTGTTAGAAGTATTTTCAAAAGCTAATTATAAATTACATGCAAAGAAAAGTCTGAGACGAAACTGTACTTTGGAAAAATCTCCATTGATTAATTATTTAACTGGAAGCAAAATTTATGCTAACCCTGGGTTAGCTTAATCGCGCTTTGAACACCCCGACCCTGGGTGGGTGGAGCTAAAGTTACTTTTCTAAGTAAATTACACGACGGCAGAGACCAGGCCTTGAATCACCGACATTCAGATCTGAATCCCTAACTCTGGATATGGCGCTACATAATTTATTATTATTATTATTATTATTATTATTATTATTATTATTATTATTATTATTATTATTATTATTATTATTATCAAATATTATTATTAATAAAGTATTGCTTTTGGGTGATTATTATTATTATCATCATCCTCATCCTCATCATTATTATTATTATTATTATTATTATTATTATTATTATTATTATCGTGTGTTCTCTATATAATTATGTGTTCTCCATGGGGGCCGGGTCCAAACCATGGACCTAGGGCACCCATGAGGCGCTGTGTGGAGGCCACACTACTTAGCATTGCAGAGAAAGGGTCTTGCGCAGGATGTTGGCTGTCCCAAGTAGTGCGGTTTTCTGAATTTCGCAGAGGTTGATGTTGCCAGGGATGCTAGTGACTATTTTTTCTATGCCTTTCTTGATCATCCCCAGTGCGCCTACTACCACAGGAATGGTTTGAGTTTTCGTCTGCCACATTCTTGCTATCTCAAGTTCTAGGTCTTTGTATTTGGATGTTTTCTCAGAGACTTTGGTGGAGATGTTTTTGGTCAGAGGGAATGTGCATATCTTGTCCTTGTTTATTATTATTATTATTATTATTATTATTATTATTATTATTATTATTATTATTATTATTATTATCATCATCATTATTATTATTATTTATTGAAGTCGAACCACAATTACAACCTCTCGATAATGAGCGATTCAACCTCAGAACCGCGGTAACAAACAAGCCCGGAGGCAAGACTGAACTTTAAGGCAGGGGGCTGTTGGTCTCGTGGAGTTACAGCATTTTTTGATGTCAGAGTAACGCATGTTAACTCCAAGTGCAACCAGGGAAAAGAAACGTCTAAAATCTTTAAGGAGCAGGAGGAGGAGAAAAAGCGAAAGCACCTACGGAGGGTGCTGGACGTTGAAATGGGATCTTTCACACCCCTAGTTTTTGGAACCAACGGTGGGTTGGGAGTCGACTGCAACTGCTTTCTCAAACGCCTAGCCGAGAAGCTCTTAAAAAAGAATGAGGAACCTTATTACATTACTATTACTTGGATTAGAACATTGCTTTCTTTTGAGATTTTAAGGTCGGTACACACCTGCGTAAGAGGTTCTAGGACACCCTTTCACAAAATTCCACATGGGGATTTCATTGATGACTGTCGCTTAAACGCTACCCAAGCGTGTGTGATAATGGCGTGAGCTCGTTAATTTAGTTTAGTTGAAATGAACCCTTTTATAATTTTTCGAATATATGACATATTTTTAATGGAATGAATTTTTTTCATTGAAATTAAGTGTCTTTTCTTTTTTTTAATCGAAATGAAAAAATAATAATGTAAATAGTGCTTTGACTGAATAGTTTTTTAAAGTGAAATTAATTGTAAATAGTGCTTTGACTGAATAGTTTTTTAAAGTGAAATTAATTGTAAAATAAGATTTTTAGTTAGCTTTGTTATCAATAAAAGATTTGGATTTATTATTTATTATTATTAATAAAATTATTTGTTTGATTAAAAAATATATATATTATTATTATTATTATTATTATTATTATTATTATTATTATTATTATTATTATTGCAGTAAAACTATCTGTATGCACAGTGTTATAAAAGCAACACAGGGCGCAAAGCGTAACCTGTGCGCAAGAGCGAAACTTAAAAAAAATAAATAAATAAGTACTAAAACCTTATATCTACAAATCTAAAAACTATAATCTAAGCATATAAATGTCTCTAATATCTCTCATTCTCATTATATATACAAATCTAAAAACTATAATCTAAGCATATAGATGCTTTTACTATACTATATATTATACTATCTAATATAGTAATTATTATTATTATTATTATTATTATTATTATTATTAGTATTATAACCACTACCCATCGGGAATAAAATTGCTGTTACGCGTAACAATTTTTCAAGCAAGCTGTCTCAAAAAAAAATTATTGCATTATGAGTCGCCTGTACGATTTTTTACTTGTAAAACCCGTCTCGTGAAACTGAATTTATTTTTTAGTTGAACGAAACGTTGGATCGTTCTCTACTTTCTGCAACAAATTTCTTCAAGTTACACAATGAAAACACGTGTAACATGGCTCTTGCAACTTATTTCACCATACTCGCAATCAATCAATCAATCAATCAATCAACAACACAATCAATCAACCAATCACAGATCAGCATGGATGTGACGTTTCACTGAAGTGCGCCTTTATAATGCATTTTTTTCGCATGAAAAATTGTGAAGTTTAACAGCACCTTAAGGGAGGTATTGAATGCTCCATATTTTCAGTTAACAATTAAGGTCACTTTCTTTCTGAGCTCAGTGACCAATCAGCCCGGCATTAAATTATAGCTGCTGTATCATGAAGTGATTGACACTAGCCCAACGTTAAGTCTAAGGAGTCAATGCGACGGCAGACACCCAAGTGATCGACGAACTGCGTAATAAACCAAAAGGTAACGATCATTACTTACCTCTTCGAACATTCACAGTATTCCTTTGATATTCCACTTCGACACCTCCGGGCTGTGAAGACAAATCAATGAGTTCTCTTGGCAATAGATTGCACGTTCCCAGCATACTCTCGTTAACTGACGGAAAGAAGGCATTCTTATGTAAACTGCTTTTCTTCTGCCAGTCGTCCCAGAGCAGGTCGACCATGGCATGGTGAAGAAAGAACTCTGGAGCGGCAGCGGAATTAAACGTAAACATCGTGCCGCCAATGGCAAAATGGACATTGTCATGAAGATTAACACGGAGGCCCATCTCGAAAAGGGTGAAGTTAGTAGCTGGTATATCTAAGACCTCTTGTACTTCTGCCGCATTCGGAGTTGTACTGAAATTCCGGGCTAAGCATTTGTTCACGGTTATATTACAATCAGGTGGCACCAAACTCCATACATCCTCTCTAAAAGGACCCGTCTGGACGCAGAACGATTCTCCAGTACCGTTACCACCAAAACCACTTTTTGAGCTGCTCCAGACGCCATTAGACGACGTATCGTAAGGATTATCGGAACTCCAATTCCAGAAAGGAACCGTGATACCGCAGTCGACTCGACGGAGGATATTTTCATATTGTAGCACAAACCAGCGGTGCCATGGAAGGAAGAATTTTTTCCGGTGAATGTCTGACCAGGCAAGAAGATAAAGGAAGAGAAAAATGTACAGTCAGTGTGTGACCTTTCAAACAAAAGCTATTGATTGGTGTTGCTTTATAACTTTTTGCCAAACTGTTTGGTAGGCTATATCAAATGGTTGTAACTTTTGAATCAGTGTTTGAGTTTATGAAATACAGTGAGATCCCAAAGTGCGCCATTCAATTAGAAGGTAATTGAGCACTTCTTCTGTCCATTACTGTTGCTCAATAATATTCTCATTCTTTTCTTTGGCTGGTATGTATCTTCAGGAAACAACATTTAATTTGTTTTTGTTTTTTCGGCCACAAATGCTATCATATACGAACCTTTAACCTAATTATTGTAATTTTTTTCATTTATAGCGAGAGAGGATAGCCGCATCATTCTCAAGAGTTTATTTATTGCTATAAAATAAAATCAACTCGTGTTGGAGCTGAATTTGTATTTAATACACTTTCCCTTTTAATCTATAGTGTAATGTCAAAGTCGTTTATATAAATTAAATGCATTTTAGCTGGAAAGGGCTCAATTTATGCCAGTAATTTGCAAGGAATATATGAATTACAAAAACGCCAACCCCATTGCCATGTAGTCTGAACTAACTGACCTGTTGGGAATAAGGTTACGTGCATCGTGAAAAGGGCTTCAAGATCCGTCTTATAACACGGATCAGTACTGGCTTTTTTTGCGGCAGTTATATATCGCTCTCGTTCTGCAGTCGTCATGGAAATGAATTCTTTTCTAATTCTGACCCCATCTTCTTGACAATCTAAAAAGAAAAAAGTTACATTTAGCACAGTACAAATACTTCGTCGAGTTTTTATGTCGTGAATTACCTTTAACTCCTGAATAAACCATTGTTTAATTTGCTGCATCTTGAATTCAAAATCATAGAGATTACATCTTTTGGGAATAAGGTTTCTCCCAGCCTGCACTCCCTTGATGTTGTCTGTCGAAGGAGTCGGTATGGTATTTTATAATGGAGCCGGGGAGAGGGAGTAGCGAGAAGGTCTTTTAAGCTCCAACTTTGCTAAACGTGGTATTTTTATATATATTTACATGACCAAGTAAATACGCTTGCAACTGGTTTAAGACTAAAAAGGCAAATAAATGAAATTTCCGCATGGAAATCTCTCCTGTACAACATATGTATATCTCTGCTGTACACCATCTGTATCTGTGTATCTCTGTTCCCGATGCTAAAAGTTTTTTTTTTTTAACACAGTGTATCGGTGTAAAAAAAAAACATTTAAAACACTATAAAAAGTTGAAAGTTGAAAGTTGCCATGAATACCTTTCTGTCGCGTTGGCTGTGTTTTCAATTTTTAAAAATACCAAATTTGGTTGAAATTTATTGTTGAAAATAAGTGGATTAAGTATGCGTGCGGTGTGCTGATCGAAAGGATGACATTTAAGTCATCTTTGCTAAGTAATCTTTTAGACAGGAAACACTGTCTGGTTATAAAAGACAGTATCACGCCGTCAAATTATAGGTCACAAGTTGAAGATATTTAGTCAATAAAAATGAAAATATTTTTTAAGTAAACTTTAAGCATAATCGTGCCCTTTTTTCAGATACTAATCCATAGAATTGCGAGAGCTCATGAGAACGGTAACAGCACACAGTCGGTTTCGACGATGGTTCTGTATTTTAAAAATATTATTCGATGCTTTGTAATATTGGCGCCACTTCCTAGGAAGGCAATTACGTAAAACAGATTTCATTTTGTAAAAAAGTAAAAACACTTTGAAGCTAGTCCGTATTGTTCTTGCAATTGGTTGACTCGGATATTTTGCAGGTCACAACTAACAAAAGTAAGCAAATCTTTGTTTTGAGAAATTTAATGTATTGATGTAGCAATGTAATCTCCAACTAAATTGGTTAATTTTAAGGGAACTTGGGTGTTAGCAAAATTTATGTTTGAGTAGTTAAACAGAAATGATTGTTCAAAAACATTCTTGATATGTTCAATTTCGATTTTAACAGGTATTTCGTATTATTATTATTATTATTATTATGTTATTATGTTATTATTATGTTATTATGTTATGTTATGTTATTATATTATGTTATGTTAGGGCACCCAGGACCTAGGTTGCCAAGGATTTACAGTGTTGCCAAGGATTTACAGTGTTGCAGTTGCAGTCGATCGGCCAGATGAGATGTAATATAGGCAATTTTAAAGATTAAAAATTATTATTATTATTATTATTATTATTAATTCATTTTAAAAATGTAATGTTGAAGAGTCTTTTATTATACCATTTCAAATGTACATATCTTATCGTATTTGAATTTTAATGTATTGTAAATAGTTATTTTAATTGTTAATAAACATCTTGTTAATCTTGTTACTATTATTATTATTATTATCTTATCGTATTAGAATTTTAATGTATTCTAAATAGTTTTTTCAATTTTTATAATCTTGTTATTATTATTATTATTAGCAGTAAAAACTATCTCTATGCTATACAGTTAAAAGGAACACAGGGCGCCAAGGCGTGACCTGTGCTCCAACTAGTGAGACTAGAGTTAAAAAATATTATACAATAAAAGGTAAAATTAAAATATGTATATATATATATAATAAACTAAACAAATTTACGCAAAAATATGCAAAATGTTCAAAGTTCTAGAATAGGAGACAAACCGGAGCACGGGTATGATAATGTCTAATGTGTCGCAACCTTAAATGTGCGTGCAATGTTTAGTGTGACAGATAGGCATGCTCTCTGCATCTTTTTGAGGACGTCTCTATGACGTCTCCCAACTAGCTCCTTCACAGCTACCTCCACGTCTGTCGACCAGCCCCCGAGTACGTCCACAATGATGTTATACTGTGAAATCTCGTACCCGGGGTACTTCTGCTTCAGCTCCCATTATTTTTTTTTACAAATAACAAGATGTTTATTAACAATTAAAATAACTATTTACAATACATAAAAATTCTAATTACGATAAAATATGTACATTTGAAATGGTATAATAAAAGACTCGTCAACATTACATTTTTAAAATGAAACTAATCATTGTCATAAAAAAAATAATAATCATTATTATTATTATTATTATTATTAATTGATGTTAAGGCTTAATTGATGTTAAGGCTTAATCGATTTGTAAGAAATTTGTTAATAAAGTATTGCTTTGGTTGTTATTATTAAATTAAATTGTTAAATTATTATGTCCAGTCGGGTCTCAGTCCTCCCGAGACCTTAGACTTCCATCACTTTCCTTAGGATATGGGCCGATCCATTGTTCTTTGTTCATTGTTCATTGTTCTTTGTTGTGGTTTTTGCATTATAATTATTATTATTATTATTATTATTATTATTATTATTATTATTATGACCGTTTATTACAACTCAATTGAAGCTGTAGGCTAAATTAACGAGTTTAAAAACGCAATATTAAAAAGAATAAATAAGAGCCAACCCGTGAATAAGAAATGCTAACGCGTAACGCAATATTGCGGTAAGCTCATGTTTTCACACTGACACGGCTCAATATTTTTTTAAATTATATTTTTGAACGTAAGAATTTTTGACAAACGCAAAAAGAAAAATACAGTACATCACTTTCATAATGTTCAGTCCGAAGAAGAAAGAAAAAAAAAGAAAAAAGAACGACCCGAGCGAGATTCGAACGTGGGCCTTTCGCTATAAGTCAACGCTTTACACCATGTAATCACTGACTTGAAATGGGATAAATTTTATTACTTGAAGGTAGATAAGCATCAAAACGCGTGTCTCGGTTAAAAATTCCTTTTAGATCGATTTTAACGTTGCATTAAAGACTCCAAATGCGAAACATCTTTAAACTTATTGTTGTTTATATTCGTTTACACCAATTTAGTTATTGTTATCGCTGGATTTACGCTGTTCTTGTTAAAAACGCATTCGTAACACAGCATTACGTCACTAAGTTTACAGCTGATGGAAGGAGTGAGCGAGTGAGTGAGCGAGAGACTTATTTGCATATCTGTCGCCGTTAAAAATAACCCGTTCATTACACATGCGCGTATTCACGGGTTAAAAAACTAAATATATAAATAATGGTCTAACTAATTTAAAATCTAAAATAAACGATTCTTTCTGGTTAAATATTTTATGTGATAGATTGTTCGTTAAACTAATTTTTGTACCGGGTGGTGAGTTGTAACTAGTAAGTGGATAAAATGATCTTCATGGCAAAGTTTATAACTATGTATATACAGCATAGTTCATGTCGTTGATTGGCTATATGACCAATTGTGCTCTTACAAACTTTACCTTTTTAGTTAAGTAGAGGATAGATGATGTCTAACGCCCATTTTGAGTACTCTCTACTTTAGTACCTCTTCAATGTTGCTGTTCAATATATGTTTGCAAAAACTGCGATCAATAATAATTAAAAAAAGGAACATTAAAGTGCCTATAACTCTTATTTTTTATCACAAATATCGATTCTACATCAAGTGAATAATTAAGTGATGTAATAACAGTCTAACAGCAAGGTAGCAAACCACGCCATCCCCAGGGTATGGCAGACCTTACGCATGGACACAACCATATCAGACGAAACAGCTGTCCATGGCTGTGCCCATGCGTAATGTACTGACCATACCAAGGGGATGGTGCTGTGTGTTTCACTGCAAGTTATGGTTACGTTTGTTT